>LR751951.1:82821-121406 GCA_902729485.2 Mus minutoides
TTGTGAATGCCTAAGTATTACATTTCCTAAATTGGTACAAGAACACACAGAGGGTCATTGACCACACATGAAGTGAACTATGGAAAGGTTTTATAATGTTAGAATAGCCGTCTGAGATTCACGGTCACACACAATTCCGGGAGATTTATAACTGGGTGTGATTGAAGTGGCTGAATACTTGTTTGTAGCTTTTGATGGCTCCTAGCGAGGCTTTGTGAATGTTTCGACATCACATCTGTTGAAATTGGGATCTTAATTTAGATAAAACAGACCGAGAAAGATAAATGGTGGGCATGCTTGTGGGTGCTCAGAGAAAACCCACGGAAACTGGAGTGTGACCAGGCCTTGACTCCATGACAGTTCTTGATGGTCTATGTGAGAGTGAATAGGACAAAGCACTGGGAAAGGGCTTTGTGGAATGTTCCAGAATTTTGTTTGATTGCTCATTAAAACATGGAGCACTGGATTCCGTTTGAGAATTTCTAATTCAAGAGATGGAGTTGGGCCCAAGAACTCGTATGTCTAAGTTCCTAGGTGATATTGATAATCTTGCAGGTTTAGAGACCCCTGGAATAAGAATTATTCTCATGATTCATTATGCAGAAGAATCACCTTGGAGAGCTCAGAAAATCTTCAAGAACATATTATGAGACTTCTCAGTGATGGGAAAATTTTTAAATTTTATTTTTGATAAAATATAATTACATCATTTCCCCTTCCTTTTCTTCTCTCCAAACCTTCCCATATACCATCTCTTGGTTTCTTTAAAATTCATGACTCTTTTTCCATTAATTGTTATTACATGCATATATGCATATACATTTATATTCCTAAATATACCCTGCTTAGTCTGTATACTGTTACTTATGTATTTGTTTCCAGGGCTGATCTTGGTATTGGATAGTTAGTTGGTGTTTTCATTCCTGGAGAAGAATGTTTCTCCCACTCTCAGCATTCCCTAATTGCCTGTGGTTCTTTATGTCGGGTTGAGGCCTCAAGGGCTTTCTCTTGTCCTCTGGGATGTTTACTAGGCAGCCCTATCGTGATTCTGGTGCTCCAGGTTCCAGGACACTGATCTGAAGACTTTACATTACAGGAGCATCTTCACCTTGATGTAGTTTTAACTTCTTCATTTTTTCCATAATTATCATGGGAGAGTTCTAACATTCTTTAAGGGTAAGAGAATATCAAGTGGAAATACTATAATAATTTAGAGACTTGGGGCCCTAGGGAAATATCTGGTTGGGTGGGGGGATGGGGACATCCTCCTGGAGACAGGGGTGGGGTGGAGGAAGGAGGTGTAGGATGTGGAACAGTCGGAGGGTAGACCAGGAGGGGATAAAGTTTAAACTGAAAAAAAAAAAAGAATAAATAAAAATAATTTAATGGTTTAATCATAATTATACCATAGGCTAAATTATATCTCATAAAACTATGATGTATTGTAATACAATAGGATGAATTGTTAGCAGAATCTGAGATCACCTGCTATCAAGTAAACGAAATCTTTTTAAGGAGACAGTAAAATATAATGGGAAAAAGAACAGACTTTTGAGCTTGATAGATTCTGAATTTTCTACTTACATTGTTTGAGCAAGTTGTGATGTTTGGTTTTTCTCTTGTAGAAAGAAATAGCAATTCCTGAGGCATACTGGGAAGACTATATATAATATATATCATATGTATGCTATAGCTTCCACTGTACTGTAAATAAATGGGAGCCATTAAAAAAAAGAAGGGGAGGAATATGAAGTTAATAGGATCAAAATACACTGTATGTATCTGTGAAGTTCTCAAAGAATTACTAAATCCCTCGGCTGTCCTGGAACTCACTCTGTAGACCAGGCTGGCCTCGAACTCAGAAATCCGCCTGCCTCTGCCTCCAGAATGCTGGGATCAAAGGTGTGCACCACAACACCCGGCTCACGGCAACTTGTAAAAATAACATTTAATTGGGACTACAGGTTTAAAGGGTTAGAGACCAGGAAGCAGAAAGAAGGCACTCTGGGAACTGCACCAGTCTTTTGAAACCTCAAAGCCCATGCCCAGTGACACACCTCAACAATGCCACACTTCCTAGTCCTGTCCAAACATTTCTACTAATTGGAAGCCATCTACTCAAAGATATGAACTTATGGGGCCAATCTCATCAAAGCCACCACAAACATTACAGTAAAACAAGAAGGAATGCTGACCACACCTGACTCTCATCTCTTAGTTCACACCACTGGCTACCAGGTGAAGATCACCCTCATACTCCTTAGCTAGCTAGTTCAGCAAAAGCTGTCTAAAGGATTTAGCTTGAGTCTAAAAGTAAGCATCATTGCTTGAGAGTCCTTCATGTAAGATTTATGAGTTCTTTTGAAGATAATACATTAAAGAAAATTTAAAACAAACTTTTGGATGTTTTGCAATGGGAAGTATTTCTTTTCTGTGATTAAATAGGCATGACGAATGCATATTTTCTGGAATGCTGATGAGATATTTGAAAAAATGAGGTGTGTTTGTATATTGGCTTGGCCTATGTCTTCAAGAATGATAGAAGCCCGTTCCAAATAGATATATATTATTTTAAAGATAATAATTATATGAATGTAATAGAAAAATTCTGGGATTTCTTGTTAAGGTTGGTAACTCCAAGGAATATCTTTGTGCACACCTCCATCCCCCTTTGTCCTTACTGAAGAGTAGATAGACATACTCAGCTACAACTGCTAAAGAAACGTCAATTAACACAGAAGTCAGTCAAATTATAGAAACCCAAAAGGTGTATGGTACATTACCGTAGGACAACTATCATCTCTCCTAGGCAAGACATGGAGGACTACAGAAAAGGAAAGTGTACCACTGAGAATGGACAGGGACCATCTGATAGAAGCTGTAGTGAGAGCTGATGCTATTGTCAGAGTCATAAGGGAACAGATGAATGGATATCTTCATCTCTCTCCTCTTCCATCTGGGAATACGCTATCCACTCATTCCACTGAGCAAACCCAATGGAATCCAGTGTTCAGGGAACTCATGTGATGATGTCTGTAGGGTCAGCATCATAGTACAACGAGCCATCAGAGGAGGAAAACTGCACAGACACGAAGGTCTGCAACCAGTTTGCGCTACGGTTTCTTTTGTCAGAAAGAAGTGTTTTGAGATGAATCAAGGGCACAGGAAAATGAAAATAGGATTAGCTGTTTGCATGTATAGAAAGAGCTTTTGTCTGGGTACGGGATGAACGAAATTATATTGGAAAGATATTCAGATACGTGGTTTCCAAAGACAGTTTTAAGATAATAGATGTTGTGCTTAGCCCAGGTAGCGACACCATTAGGTGGTGAGGTCTTGTTAGAGTAGGTGTGGTCTTGTTGAAGAAAGTGTGTCATTGTGGGCGTTGGCTTTAAGACCCTCGTCCTAGCTGCCTGGAAGCCAGTCTGTTCTTGGCTTCCTTTGGATAAAGATTGAGAACCCTCAGTTCCTCCTGTGCCTTCTCTGCCTTCAGGCTGCCATGCTCCCGTCTTCATGATAAGGGACTGATTCTCTGAACCTGTAAGCCAGGCCCAATTAAATGTTGTCCTTTAATCCCAGCATTCGGGAGGCAGAGGCAGGCGAATTTCTGAGTTCGAGGCCAGCCTGGTCTACAAAGTGAGTTCCAGGGAAGTCAAGGCCATACAGAGAAACCTTGTCTTGAAAAAAAACAATAAGATAAAATAAAATAAAATAAAATAAAATAAAATAAAATAAAATAAAATAAAATAAAAATAAAATTAAAAAATGTTGTCCTTTATAAGAGTTGCCTTAGTCAAGGAATCTGTTCACAGCAGTAAAACACTAACCAAGACAGACGTTGTTCACTAGATCTAAAAGTAAATTTGAAAAAGAGTCTTTTCTAGACACATTGAATGACAAGAGAATCTTAATGTGAAAGGCTGAATCTTACTGTGCAAAGGGATGGAGATGGGAGACAAGAAGTAACCATGAAAGAACACTGACTTAGAATTGGAGAAGAAGTGGCTATCATTTGGATCCTTCGTTCTAAGTGTGGTAGACTAGGTAGAAGCTGAATCGCTCCCCATCAACTAGATGTGTGCCATTTTGCATGGTTATTGTGAGATTAAAGTAGTAGATGTATGTGAAAGACTTTGGGCTAAGTCTAGTCACAGACTGTTGTCAATCAATCTAACAATCTAATAATACATAACTGATGCCAAATTTATGCCAGGCATATCCTACTTACTATCTGTAATTCTTTAAGTAGTCTTATTTCATGGAGACACTGGAGGCTCAGAGCTTAGCAATTTGTATAAGGCCCATAGTTAGTCAGTGGCCAGTCCAGGTCCTGAAGCCAGGCCAACTATGTCCCAGTGCCAGGCTCTTCCTGGTAAACCTCAGCCCACGGTCTTTGTCCCTTTTCCCTCATAAAGCAAACACTTTTGAAATAGCTTTCTCCGAAGTCAAATGATACTGTGGTAAGTTTTCTTTGAAATTCTGTCCAGGAAAAGCACTGAAGTTGAAAAATACAAGCTCATGTAAAACATTTGAATATAATGTGCCAGGCTGCACAATTTCCAAATGGATGCACACACTGAAATCCAGGCTTGCTTTTGTATTGTCCTCAGTGAGTCATCTGAGCTTCTCATTCTCACCAGCATCAGAATGATCAGAAGAACAGTTCTTCTTCATGTCCTAATCTGCCTGCCTAATTATGCTAACTCACACGGAGAAACCCCATGAAGAATTTCTTCATTTAAGAAAAATTGTTTTAAAATTAATGAATCAATAAAATAACAAAATATAGAAGAATCTATGAACTTTCTAAAGGAAATAAACCCAAAGTCAAGAGGCAGAGCCTAATGTATTGGTTTCTGTAATAAGAATAATGAGAGTATTTGCAATTGAAAATGAGTTAAATAATAAGGTGTACACCAGAAGAGGGTGGCGGATCCCGTTACAGATGGTTGTGAGTCACCATGTGTGGTTCCTGGGAATTGAACTCAGGTCCTTTGGAAGAGCAGTCAGTGCTCTTAACCACTGAGCCATCCCACCAGCCAGCCCCCCCCCCCCCCCACATTACAATTCTAAATAGTAGCAAGATTACAGTTACAACATAGCAATGAAAGTAACTGTATGGTTGAGGGGGGTCACTACAACACAAAGAATTATATTATTTTTCATTAGGAAGATTGAGAACCACTGATATAAATGATCACTAGGAATGTAGTGGCTAAATAAATTCTTCAGTAGCCCTGAATATACAGACTTATGTATATTAAAATGAGGTGCATGGGGTGCAGGAAATGCTCAGTGAGTAAGGGTGGTTGCTCTGTAAGCGTGAGGACCTGAGTCTGACTTTCAGCACTCAGCGTAGCCACACACGGCTGTCAGTGCTTATAGCTCAGCAGTGGGTGTGATAAGATTTCCCGTGCTCTAGCACATGGCCCCCAGACCATGCACACATGTGCAGCACTAACTGGATTATCAAGAATAAAATAAAATGAAATTAAAATTTAAAAAAATGTGAAGTTAAGAAGGAAGGCGTTGGAAGAATTAAGGGAGACTTAGAGGGGGTAAACTGGGATGGGTGGCATATACGACCATATCTCCTGGTGTGTATATGTGGAATTCTCAAAGAATGGAATGCCTGGGGGATGAGGTAGCCTACCCAAAGCTCACTGGCAGCAAGCCTGGTCAAAATGGAGACTTGTCCCAAGGTGCTAAGACAAGAGAAGACTGGAGGAAGGCACCCAGTGTTTGTTCTGGCGACCCCATGAGCCTGCAAGGGCATGTGCAAACACACGTGTGTGCACGCACCACCCATCTGTACCATAGGCCCCACCATACACACATGCAAATAATAAAGTGACTTGGAGGTACGTGGAATTGGTGTGCCGACAGCCTGCAGTGTGCGAGCTTGTGGGCTGTGTTTATGAATGGATACAGAAAGAACGGGACTGAGAGAAGGCAGTGTTGGATTTATATAGTGGAATAAGAGATGCTTATCGTTCTAAAATTCACTTTTTAGAGTATTCCAACAGCAGATTTTCATTTTTTTGTACTACACTGTAAAATGGTCCAGGTACGTGGCAGTAACTGAGCTGCCTACCTAACCGTTTTTATACAAGCTATATTAAGATTTTTTTTTTTAGTGCATTTAGATCAAAATGTCAGTCAAAGTGTACGGCTCCACATTGCTTGCTACACTAAACTTGAACCAATAAAACCATTTGTGTGAGTGAACACAAATATTCCTACTGTCCATAATCCCCACAAGCACCTTTGCATGATTATGGAAATCCTCATGTGAGCTGAGATCTATGCCCCTTGCATATCATATGCTATTTTATATTATGTTTTGTCTACTTTGAGCACCGTACCAGTGTGCGCTACAAGATGACTTTTAGTTCAAATCTAACTGCTGTTAGTGACACTACGACTACAAACACTTAATGCTTTCTGTCTTTTTCTCTCTCTTTTCCCTTTAGGTAAGTAACTGATCAGGGACATGAAGAACTGCTATTTCAAATGACAACCATGTTACAAAAGGTACTTTTAGTATTTTAATGCTATTTGAAGAAATCTTATCGAAATGCACAGGGGCTAAAAGGTATCTGATTATTACTCTGCTTAAAAATCTTGCGACTCAGATGTAAAGGCAACATAGCATTAATCGTTTTAAATGATGAAGAAAGTAAGTAGAATGATCCTTTTCCCTCTGTGTCTAAGCAATCACTACCCGTACAATATTAGTATTATGTGGGAATGGAAAGAGATGTCGTCTTTTCCTCAGAATAATTTCTGGAAAATGAAGAGTTGGGGAAGCTGATTGACCGTGATAGGTGGAAGGGTCACGCTGGAATTCACTCTTCACTCAGCTCCCATTTTTGGTTTATTTTCACTTATGGTTTATTTTCTGGGGACACAGTGTCTTCAGCAGTACTCAACACTCCCTGCTTTGAGCTTGCTGACAAGAGCGTTTGATTCTGGATAATTAAATTAGACTGCATCCATGTGGAGAATTTTCCAGGAAAAAGAAATACATCTGTAGAAATTGGTTTTTGATAAAGGATAATAGAGGAAAACGGGGAAATTATTATCTAGAAGTATACAGAGGGATAACAGAGGGTGAAATTTCTTAGTTTGGTGTATCGCACTCGATGTTTGGAGTTCTGTTCTTTTTTAAAATAACTCTTTTATCTAGGATTAATCCTCACAATATACTGGGAAGCATCCCAATATCATTACAGAGAAAATATATACATTATACACTATTAGGCTGGCTGTGTGACATCACAGCATTTGTAACCGTGCAAAATACCAGCGGTGTTTCAGATGTCACGAATCATGTGCTGTCCCTTCACACAAGATGAATAACTAAATACAAATGACTTGAAGATGTAGGGGGATACAGGACGGGAGAAATGACCAGTTTTCTTATAAAAGTAACATTTTAACGAACTTCCAGTTTTGCTGAAAATTTTCCTTGTAAAAATCTGGGCAGGTGCCACACTTGAGGACATGTTTAAAAAATGCTTAGGAAATACCTTCATCCAAAATCTTTAAGCTCTTTGAATGATGAGTATTTAACTAGAATAAACTTCTGTGCTTTTTAGACATTGCTTTGTTAACATTGTCCTTGACAAGTTTATTATTGTTGCTTAATAAGAAAACACGCTTCCACTTGGGCTATTTTAAGGGCAGGTAGATATCACTCTGCCTTGTGTTATGATTAATATTATCGGCATAAGCATGTAATAATACTGCTTGATTTCCTTGAAGTACCAGTGAGGGTCCAGTGTGAACATTAGGTTGGAGCTGGAGAGCATCCCAGCAGGACAGTGGAGAGATTTGTGGTAGCTTTGGGAGTGATTGTCTCATACCTGCATGATGATTTTTTTTTAATGATAACAACTTGAGGGGGAAAATGGCTTGAGAAGGCTGGCCTGATGACTGGGGGAGCATTACCATTTCATTCTATGATTCCTTTCCCAGAGAAGTCTCTCAGTTCTAGTTTATGCCCTTCTCTCTGTGTAAATGTATGCTCCTGAGTTTCACTTTAGAATCTCCGTTTAGTGGTGTGTGAAGTCTTAACTAGTTGTACAGACTAGCAAAGAAATGGTAATATTTTAAAATGTTCGATGTGAAATCATGTGGTCCCGATATTACATTTATAGGCGTTGGGTGTCTTGTTTTCAAGGCCTATTTATCATGTAAGAACTGGAAGAAAATATCAAAGACTTTTTTTTTTTGGTATTTGGGAGTTAGTATTGACATGGTCATTGATATACATATTTTTGTTTGCATGATATAACCAACAAATTCATGTAAAAGTAGAAATATCTGTTTGTGTTTTTGCCTACAAATTAGATGTAATCCTCTGGCCCTTTCCTGAAGCAATGGTACAAGGGCCTTTCATTCCACCCATTAATAATCTAGTTGAATTTTGGGCACCTACATTTGACAAATTGTGCATTTTATATCATTATTTTCTCCTGAAGTACATACATCATTGTTAATAATGATAGAATTAGATTTGTTCGTCATGATTGATTTAAGTGTCTCTAGCCAACTCATCAAATTGGAGCTCTCTAGTGTCGCCACTAAATATGATTAGATGTGGTATCCCTAGGTCACTGCAATTGTATTCAAATGCAGTTTTTGTGACTAGAGAAAATGTACTTTTGTTTTGTATTTTTTTCCTGCTGTTTGGGGTTAAAGACATTCACAGTCTTCACTGAAACTCATTCTTTGTTGTGAAAAAAGAAAGATAAATTTTTTAAAAATTGGTAAGGTAAAGATCACTACTATTTTTTTAACAAATGGGAAAAAGAATAGGACTCTTTTTGAGAAAAGTGTTTATTCTATGATGAGATTTTCTATATTGGATCTGGGACCCCAACCCTTTGTTGTTAACCTATGTATTATATAGAATTCAGGGAAAGCATGGACTGGGATGGGAGCTCAGTTGGTAGAGGGCTTGCTGTGCAAGCATGAAGACACCATTGTCATCACCACCAGCATGACAACCAGCAACAAAAGAAGATATCAGAATCTGACAAAGTAAACAGAGTTTTGATGAGTTAATTGATTACTTCTTTCCGAAGCAAAGGTCATTGCCACTTGTGCCATCAAGCTAGAACGAACTGTTAACCTTGGATTTGGGGGCATCTTCAAACTATATAATTGGATACCAAAGGTGATTGATCTAGATATGGGGACCAAAGGTGATGGATCAAGGAGTCCTTGATGCTCAGGCTGAACTCACAGTCCTCCTGAGAGCCTCAGGCTCCATCCTGGCCACTGTGCTCGGTGCCTTGACTCTCTCCTTGCTTGTATTTTATTTCTATTTCTGCTGGGTCAAATCTACAAAGAAAAAAAAAAACTAGCCGAGTTATCTACATCATCAATGGGGTGGAAATGTCAAATGGATAAAATTTGATTAGCAGGAGATAAAATATTATTGATTGTATTAGTACAGTACAACACAGTTTTAAATTTTCATACTCATTTTTTTTATGTGTGTAGAGATGAAGGGTATATGCATTAAATATGTGGGAAAGCGAGGGGCAGGGGTAAGATTCTTACTTTAGTCTAATGAGTGGGACACCCATTAAACCACCCACAGACTAAGATTGTATTGATTACATGGGCTAAATCACTCAGGTTCCAAGATGTGTAACAGTCTGTGTAGTTCTAGATGTGCTCCCTTTCCTCAATGGACACGTGGATAATATATATTCAAGGCCAGATTTGAGTGATTAACAGATGCCGTTTGAACTCCAGACACAAATGTTTAGCATCTTCTCAATAAGCCAGATGTGATCAGCATCTTTCTCACAGTCTTTTCAGTTAAAGAACTTTACAAAATACCTAGTTCTGAGAGGATGTGTATCAGCACCCACCAGGAAGACATGCTGGGTTTATCATAAATCTTTATCACGTGTCTCTTGGATATAGAGTCAGTGTTTTCATATAGGGTCTCACTGTATAACCTAGGCTGGCTTTGAGCTGTTGATCCTCCTCCATCAGCCTTTACAGCGCTGGGATTCAGTGTTATACCACCACTCTGGCTCCGTTACAGCTGTGTATTACCATGTTGGTTCAGTTATAGGTGTGTACTACCACGCTGGCTCTGTTACATGTGTGACCACCAAGAGGGCTCAGCTACAGGTGTGTACCTTAGATGGACCCAATTATGTGTGTACCACCATGCTGGCTCAATATAATTTTGGGGGGGGGGTTCTAGACAGGGTTTCTCTGTATAGCCCTGGCTGTCCTGGAACTCACTTTGTAGACCAGGCTGGCCTTGAACTCAGAAATCCGCCTGCCTCTGCCTCCTGAGTGCTGGGATTAAAGGCATGTGCCACCACGCCTGGCCTTCAATATAATTTTTTATTGTGATAAAACGTTATATGGTCACAATGCTTAACACAAAGCATCACAATGTCATTTTCCCATTATGCTGCCAGTGGCACCAGAGAGAAGCTCTTGGAAGCTCTGCCAACCCACTCAGGTTAAAACATACATACGAAAAATGGCACGGGAGCCAGATCATTGGGGGACTATGTAAAACAGGAAAATAGTTAAAGCGTCTGAAGCGAGTGAGCTAGACATGCTTCTGTTTAACTGGTTATTATGTGGACCTCTGTATTCTTGATTAGGAAGCATGGATGACACACGAGGGACTGAAAATAGAAAATGCTTTTAGTTCAAATTATTTTTCTCCTTTTTTGATGAATTTTCCGAAGTGATACCATTTTTGAAAACTGGGAAACCCGAGATGGGGCTCCTTCAAACATAGTTCCTTTAGGTAAGCAGATAATGTTAATATCTGTATATGTTTTAGGCGGAATTAACCAAACAGCAAACAGGCCAGGGTGGTTCCACGTGGAAGAGGTTTATTGAGCAGGGAGCGGGCAGAGAAGAGGAGAAAGAGACAGAGGGGGGGAGAGAAGAGAGAGAAGAAAGAGAGAGAGAAGAGAAAAAAAGAGCGAGGAGGGGGTGACTTCCTAATTTATACGGAGAATGATGTCACACCATTGAGGGTGGAGACTGAGCCAGGTGGGCTGTGGGATTGAAGGTGGTTGTCCTGGCAACGCAGGTCAAGGGTCACACAGTTAAGTGGGGCTTGGTGCTAACAGATAAGCTAAACCTCTAATGTGCTGAATACAGGCTTGCTTTATGAGTCATTCATTTCCGCCGAAGAGATCACAAACAAAATTCTACTCCTGTAACACTCCCACGGAGAGGACGTCTGGAGGGATGCACAGAGGCACACACGACATTAATATCAGCCTAGTCACACCTGCTTTTACCTGCGTCAGTTAGAGACAGGACCAGAGGCAGCAAATGGGCATTTCATGATTGAGGTTTTACAATTTAATTTCTAGGAACATGATTTTGCTTAGTGTAACTACTAAGACTAAATATATTTGGCATAATTTCTACCTATTATCACGAAATCTTATGCCCACAACATAAAAAAAAATAAACATGACTTTTTTTCTCTTCTGTATCCATTTTAGTGTTGTTTGAAATTCTATAAAGAAGGAAGGCAGTGTGATACGTTTCAGTAAGATAAAAAGTTATTAATTAAACTACCTAGTAAGTGTATTTATTGTAGAGATCAAATAGAGCTTTTTGACTCTGGCTCCAAACACTGGAATTCCTCAGTTAGCAAACTAACCACGCGAATCAGTAGCATTTGTTCTGACGTGGCTTGGAAGAGAAGATGAATTCCTGGGATGGAGAGGATGGAAGCCTGCCTTCTTGTCAGGTACCGAATGCTTGCACAACGGTGCTATAGAACATCGTAATTGCCACCCAGCTCTGTGAAACCCAGTGAGAACAAACAGTGGGATGTAGTGCTGTCAATCAAGATGGTCGTGATACCCATCACGGCTCTGCAGTGTACACCAAGCAGAAGAGAATGCCCTACAGAGCTCTGCTGTGGAGCAGAGGCAGAGTTTTGCTTAGACCCAAGGGATCTAGATACGGAAGACTCCATAATGACCAACCTCATTTACTTAATTAAAATTTATTTTTAAAGTAGCCGGAAATTACAAGTACACACTTGTAATCCTAGCAGTCAGGAAGCTTGAGGCAAGTAGATTTTTAAATTCAAGGCCAGCCGGGACTACATAGAGAGACTGTGACTCAAAAATTAATTAAATTAAAAAAAATATGCAAGGCACTATCATTAGGAATGTAATACTTTAAAATAGAGTTATTTTTCAAATACTTACTATTAGGGTGAGTGCCAAATTTTACATTGCCCTTTGTTTGTTAACTGCTACCCTGGATTCTCTTTTTCTTTTTCTTTTCACTGCCTCAAGATTTCCCACTGTTATCCCCTCATGACTCAACCTTCTCTGTGCTGGAATTATAGGTGTGAGGCACCGCTATTTCTCTATGCTTCATTTCTAATGTTGAGGGGACTCAGGCCAATTTTCTTCTTACCAATTGTCTTAGTTAGGGTTCTGTTGCTGTGACGAGACACCATGGCCAAGGCAACTCTTATACAGGCAAACATTGAGTTGGGGCTGGCTTACAGTTTCAGAGGTTTAGTCCGTTATCATCATAGGAGGAAGCGTGGCATCCTGGATGCTGCAGAAGAAGCTGGGAGTTCCTCATCTTGATCTGAAGGCAGGAGACTCTCTCCCAAAGGCAGCTAGGAGGGGACTCTCATCCCTACAAGGCAGAGCCTGAGCATAGGAGTCCACCAAGCCCACCCATACAGTGACACACTTCCTCTAACAAGGCTACACCTCCTCCAATAAGGCCACACCTCTTAATAGTGCCACTTCCCATAGGCCATGCATGTTCAAACCACCATATCAATGTTTATAGAGGCATAATGCTTTGCCCACACCGAGATATAGTGTCAGCGACAGCTGTGATCTCATGACATTTGAATAGGAAATGTCAACTGATTAGTTCAGCATTCTTATAGCCAAACAAGGCAGGGTCTCTGTTGAAAGCATTGAGTTGAAATACCAATGTTTCCAAATTACACACACACATACATACACACACACACACACACACACACACACACACACCCCAGATACGGAATGGAGTGGTAAGGAACAATATGCATTTCATTTTGAAAAAGAGCTCTCCTTTTAAAATCAAGCTATTTTTTTTTTTAAAGATTTATTTTATTTATTATATGTAAGTACACTGTAGCTGTCTTCAGGCATTCCAGAGGAGGGCACCAGATCTCATTAAGGATGGTTGTGAGCCACCATGTGGTTGCTGGGATTTGAACTTATCACCTTCAGAAGAGCAATCGGGTGCTCTTACCTGCTGAGCCATCTCACCAGCCCCAAAATCAAGCTAATTTTAAATGATCTTTAATAGCATCAAACATCCTTATTTTCAGCTTTACAAATATAATTTGAATGTCACTGTGTAAAAAATCCCCTGGATTTTTAAAGACATTTCTGTATTACTTATGAGCAGTGTATAGATTAGCACAATGAAGACATTCCTTTGCTTATTTCCCTCATGCAGTCGGGAAGTCTTGCCCAATTGCGTTGCCATGGTCACTCTGCAGGTCTTTAGTTCTTGTTGCACGCACATCTTTGAGCATCTATGATGCTCTCTCCTTCCCCATCTCCCATCTTCTGTTTAATATTATGTTAATTTTAAGTATTAAATAATTAAAATTTATATTTAAAACCAGGCATTTCTGGGTAGTAACTATTCTGAGAATCATAATTATTTATACATATGCTATCAGCATGAGGTCTTATTGGTTATTAACCCAAGCGAATTCTGTATATAATCTTCCTATGGAGCATTCGTCCGCAGTAGGTTTCTTTATTTTTTTTTATAGTTATGTAACCTGTTACTATAGAAAAGTCATTTTGAGTTTTATGAGGTTTCATCTATCTAAGTTTTCTTTTTTCTAGTTGTTTTGAGACAAGGACTTGTTAGTGTAGGCTGGCCTTGAACTCACTACGTGCTGGCAGAGGCTGGCCTTGACATCTAATCCTCCTTTCTCAAGGGCTGGGATCACAAGTGTTTCACCTCAACCATCTCAGCACTTACACATTTTGAAAAGATTGTAAAATACAGTTCTTTCTTATTTCCATTTCCTCTATCTGTACCTATGCTTAAATGTTTGTTACCATGGCAACAAAGAAAAATGTGTTTGCTTTTCATTGCTGAGTGTCAAATAGCATGATCTTCTGCACACAGCACTTAGAATTTACAGCAATTCAGCCCCAGCATATTTGTCCTTGGGTGTATTCGCGTGGGCACTATTGTCTGACTGGCAGCAGACCAGGAGAACTGTCTAGAAATCACGAGATGGCTGGCAGCATCAGCTCCAGTGCTGTTTGGCACTGTGATCTTGGACAATCGCAAGGAGCCTGGACTCAGTTTCCTGCATTGATAAATAAAGAAGCAGGAGCGGATGACTTTGAAGGGTCCAACGTTCCTTTTAATTCAATACTGCAGGTGATGAAATTGCAGGACTGCTCTGACTGACCTTGGTCCTGAATCCACCCTGAGCACCTCCATCCCCCTTAAACGGACGCTTCAAAGAGAGGCTGGCTCTTTGTCTGGGAGGGTTTGAGGAAGGCAGTGATGTTTGAGTAGATCTATATTCCAACACATTTGTACCAGCCTCTGCAATGCTCACACATAGTTGGTCGCTTCTCTTTTTATATAGTCATCTGTCTATTCGAGATGCCTGCCTTAGTTAGGGGCTACTACTGCTGTGGCGACCAAAGCAACTTAGAAAGGAAAGGGTTTATTTGGCTTTCACTTCCACATCACCGCTCATCTTCAGTGGAGGGAGTTAGGTCAGGAACTCACACAGGGCAGGAGCCTGGGGGCAGCAGCTGATGCTGAGGCTTTGGAGGGATGCTGCTCACTGGCTTGCTCCACTTGTTTGCTTTGCTGGCTTTCTTATAAAACCCAGGACCAGTATCCCGGGATGACCTCACGCACAATGGTCTGGGTCCTTTCTCATCAGTCACTAACTAAGAAGATGCCACTCAGGCTGACTTGCAGGTGGATCTTATGGAAGCATTTTGTCAACTGGGGTTCCCTCCTCTCAGTCTGCAGCTGGGTCAACTTACTTCCTGCATGAACTCCGCTTAACATACTATGAAATGGGCTGAAAAGGACCATCTGATTCATCCCAGCTAGGCAGCATGTTGGAAAACTTTGAATTTCACTGGTGTGCTTATCACTCTCTGGTAAAGTGGAATTTAAAAGACATTTCATTGCCAGTTTCTCTGTGCCTAGGCTTAAATGTTTACCATGGCAGCTAAGAAACATATATTGCCTTTTTATTGCCAAACACCAAATAGCATCGATTTTTAAAAATCTTTTGTTCAAGTCAAGATTTAAAATACCAGTGAGAAAATTAAATAATTAGGTTTTGCTGAGTAATGTTTGAGGTAGTTACCAGATTGTTGGCACTGGCATGACAGCCAGAAATAGGATAAGTTAGGTATTTAAAATTATCTATCTATCTATCTATCTATCTATCTATCTATCTATCTATCNGCATCGATTTTTAAAAATCTTTTGTTCAAGTCAAGATTTAAAATACCAGTGAGAAAATTAAATAATTAGGTTTTGCTGAGTAATGTTTGAGGTAGTTACCAGATTGTTGGCACTGGCATGACAGCCAGAAATAGGATAAGTTAGGTATTTAAAATTATCTATCTATCTATCTATCTATCTATCTATCTATCTATCTATCTATCATCTATCTATCATCTATTTATTATCTGTGTATGGTATGTATGTGTTATGGGACTGCATATATATGCTTTGGAAGTCAAAGTATAATTTTGTTGAATTGTCTTTATCCTTCCACTTTTATCTGGGTTCTGTGGATTGATCTCAGATTGTCAGGTTTGTGTGTCTAGTGACTTTACCTGACGAACTATCCCACCAGCCCAAGTGTGTTGTTTTGAATAAAAGTTTTGTGAAGAGCCTGCTTGAATATGAAAAAGAAGTCCAATGTTGACCAACTTCTTTGTGAATCAGTTCAAATTGTTCAATATCAATGTTGATGGTTAATATTAACAAAACTGTAAAAATGATTGAGGATGGGACAGATCAGAAGATAAGCATACACTTACTATGCATGAAGTCCTGTGTTCATTCTCAGCACCCCCAAAGTCAAATAAACCCCAGAAAACATCAGCAATTTAGAATGACTGACATCAACTTAGCCAAACCCGAGATGCAGCAGGAAGAAAAGAGAATATGTTTTAATTTTAGGTTGTAGCTGTTTTTTCCCTCCAGTATTATAAAAGTCAAGTTGATGG
This sequence comes from Mus minutoides, assembly GCA_902729485.2. Taxonomy (NCBI): domain Eukaryota; kingdom Metazoa; phylum Chordata; class Mammalia; order Rodentia; family Muridae; genus Mus; species Mus minutoides. The sequence goes on from LR751951.1 coordinate 99,108, forward strand.
AGGGTATGGAGTGACTGACAGGGCCAATGGAAAAGCTCTATCTTAACAACAGCAGGGGAGAGGTAGGGCCAAACAGGACTTGCTGAGTCACCCATTTAAGAAGTGACTGAGACTAGTCTCAAAACTTGATCCAGGCTAGGGTTTTTCCTCAAGGCCCAAACCATGAACAAAATGGGGCCCAACCATGTCTTTAAAAAGAAACAAAACAAAACAAATCAGGGTCTAGAGATATGGGTTTGATATTAAGAGTCTGCTGTTTCTCTATAGGACCTAAATTGGGCTTGTGGCATCTACATTGGGCAATTCATAACTGTTTATGACTCCAGCTCTTGGGAATGGTATGGCTTCTTCTAGTTTACATGAGTACACTCACACACACACACACACTTGTTTTTGAGCTAAGAGTCCAGTTTGTATATCAAGCTGGCCTCCATCCAATTCAAGGCAATCCTCTTGACTCAGACATTCAAGTGTTAGGATTATAGGTGTGTGTTACCATAATTGTTCTGTGAGATATTTTGTGCACTACTAAAGATGCTTTTTATTAACTATGAGGAAACAGTGTCCTGTATTTATTATCAGAATATATAGTTAAACATCACAAGAGGTTGTCTTTCAAGACTGAGGTGCCATTTTGCTAGTCAACTCCCTGTTCTAAGCTTTTCAGTCATCATACTTCTATCATATGTGTTTGACTTTAGCATTTTATGGCAGTAGATTCAAAGCCATCCTATTCAAAATGTAGCATTTTAAAAATTATCATTTTTATTTTTTGAAGTGTGTGTGTGTGTATGTGTGTGTGTATGTGTGTGTGTNTGTGTGTGTATGTGTGTGTATGTGTGTGTGTATGTGTGTGTGTTTGTGTGTGTGTGTTTGTGTGTGTGTATGTGTGTGTGTATGTGTGTGTCTGTGTATGTGTGTGTGTGTTTGTGTGTGTGTTTGTGTGTGTGTTTGTGTGTGTGTATGTGTGTGTGTATGTGTGTGTGTGTATGTGTGTGTGTATGTGTGTGTGTGTGTGTGTGTGTGTGTGTGTGTGTTCCGCAGTGGCCTGCAGAGGGCATTGCACACCTAGAGCTGGAGTTTTTGTTCCATCTGACATAGTTGTTGGGTACCCAACTTGGGTCTCCCAGGTGAGCAACACATGTTCTTAACTGCTGAGCCACCTTTTCCAGCCCATCATGTGCTAGAGTTTAAACAGTAAAATGAATAAAATAAGAACAAAAATATGGGCATTAAGTAATGTCCTGAATAAAGCTGTTGGAAGAGTATCACTGGTCATTTCTCACATTTTGCTTAAGTTTTAGATATTGAAATAAGGAGGAAGAAGGAATTTGGAAAGCAATGCAATGAAATGCCCACATTCTCAGAACTTAATTCAAGCCAGAAGGATCTCCGATGGTCAGCATAGGTTTTAGAATGATCCATCCCGCTGTGAAGTCTTAGCTACATCGCTGTTTTAAGGGTTCAGAGCATAGTCCTCTCAAGAGATGGCGTAAAAAATGAAATGGTGATAGGTGAAATGATTTTCAAATTAAGTTAAAAAGTGATTATACTGTTATGTAACGTTTTTTAGAGCTTTTGAAACATTGAAAGGTTTGAGTTGCGTATCAATGGCTAACCTTTCATGTTAGACAGCTAACACACATTTTGGCTGTTGCTTGGTGAGGAAACGGGTTTGTGGAAGCTGACTGATGAGCTGGTGAGGTGCCTCTGTAAGGAAAAGTTCCTGCCAAGAAAGCCTGGCAGGCTGACTTCAGTTCTGGGAATTCACAGCGGCTGGAAAGAACTGACTCTATACAGCTGCTCCGGACCTCCATGTACCCACTGTGCTCTCCAGAGCAGGGCTAGGCCTTGTTAGAACATCTCTGAGAGAATAAAGGATCCCCCTCATCACTCAAACACAGCAATCAGTATCTTATGGGGAACAGCTGCCATCCATTTCCCACCCAGCCATGATTAGTGGTGTTGCGTCTTCAAGAATATATAACTTTGCTTTATTATTAACACAAAAGGTACACCTGCCTCCTGTACATCCCATTAACCATGAGTTATGTTCGAGAGAAAAAAAATTCACTTAGTTTGAAGAAAATAATTAATTAACTTGTCCTGATTGTATGAAACTTGGTATCCTAGTCAGCGTTAACTGTCAACTTGATGCTGCCTAAAGTCATCTGAGGAGGGAATCTTAATTGAGAGGTTATCTAGATCAAATTGGCCTGTGGGCTTGTCTGTGGGGATTGACTTGATTCTTTATTGATGCAGACTGCACCATGCCCTGGGCAGACAGCACAAAAAAGCTGGCCTTTGCATTATTTTATGGTTTCTGCTTCAAGTTGCTGCCCTGACTTTGCTCAGTGATGGACTGTGAGCTGAAATAAACCCTTTCTTCCTCTAAGTAGCCTACGTGGTACTTGTAACAGTAATAGAAGGAGACTAAAACATACGGAATAGTGCTGTGTGGGACAGAAGCAAGTACCTCAGTGGGATTTATAGTTAGACAAATCAAGAGTGTTTGAGTGAAGCAAACTTGAAGAATCAGAGAGATTGTCTGGAAGAGCTAGCTGGTACGGAGTATAATGAGTAGTGTAATTAAAATTATAGAATACGAAATGAGTCTCCTTCCCGGGCTTCTCTCATGATAAACCCACTCTTCCGTGCTTCGATAGAGCTAAGGTCAGCTAAGGGAGAGAGGATGGAGTTATGAAAAGAAAAGATAATGATATTTTGCTTTAATAAGGATTGTACAAAGTCGGCTATTAGTGTGTGTTTTGCACCACTCCCCATGCGCAAGTTTGGAAATAACTTTCTTGGGTCCTTTCTCCCCAGTCCACAGTATGTGTCCCGTTGGGCCCAGCGTGGGTCAGCATCATTTTAAAAGCTCGGAGCTTTGTGTGCTGCTCCTGGAGAGAGCAGAGAGAGCCATGTAGTAGTTCCCAGTGGTGTCAGAATAACAATAGCTAAAGGAGACAAGGCAAAGCAGGTCAGATACCCTCCCTGCTCATGCTGATGAACTGTCCAAGTTAGACTGAGGCTGCTTTCTGGTCACCAAGGATACAAAGAAATAGTTTGATAGGTCAGTCCTTAAATTGTTCACTCTGGAAGGATGAGACAGTGTATATACTCTTTAAAATTGGTAAGATACTAATCTATTAGAATACAAAGTATCTCTTTTTTGTCTTGATTCCTCCTTCCATGAGCTGATGAGTTTATGTCTGTCAGATGATGTTGAGCTATGCCAAGAATATATGGAGAAGGAAGAATTTGATGGATTGATCTCATTCCTCCAGGATCAGCTGACAGGAGCTGTTACTAGCTCTCTGTGCACTAGAGCGCTGGGTATTCCTCTGTAGGCCTCCAGCAGTTGTTTGATTCTCTTTCTGGGTTGTATCTAAACCACCTAGATGGAGATGTTTCTTGATAGACACCTGGTGGCAACGAAGAAACACATCTCCTTAGAAATGCTAATAAATGTTCCAGTTGATGCACAGTTAACGTCCATCTTGAAAGAAGGAAAAACCTAAACGTTGTATTGGCTTACCAAATTCAGTATCAGCCTATTTTGCTTATATTAGCAAAATCAGCCTGGAACTTAGCACCGATTGTCATTTATATTTAAATCTACTCTTCATACCAGCCTTTGAAATAGTGTCTTGTATACCTCATGCAGGAAATGAAGCCCAGAACTGCACCCCATATGAGGTAAATGCTTGATCACGGAGTTACACCTGTAGCCTCCTTTTAAATGAATTTTCACATTTTATTGATCTTCTCATTAGTCAGTTAGCTACGTGAAATCTTGAGCTTGTCTTATGCTGTTGTGATACTCATGGGATTTCTATTTCGGGAATGATGCTTTCATCTACACATTCATGGCTTTGGTTCGTTTTTGGGGATGGGTTTTTACGGGAGAACTCTTTCTGTGCCTGCTGTTCTTTAAGATGGAGATCACTTCTCCCTCATCACTTCACGCTGCTGGACCTGGAGGTGTGATTCCATAAGCTCCTCAGCTTATGCCAAGGCTGCATCCCAATAATCCAGTGGTCCTCAGCCTTCCTGATGCTGCGACTCTTTGATAGATAAATAATACATAAATGTGGATGGTGCTGACCTCCAACCATAAAATTATTTTCCTTGCAGCTTCATAACTGCTACTGCTATGGATCATAATGTAAATCATTATGTTCTCCTACGATCTTAGGTGACAAAAGGATCATTTTGTTCTACCCCCAAAGGGGGGTCATATCCCTACAGGTTGAGAATTACTGCAATAAACTCATCACAAAAAACAGTCCTAAGGGTGTTTGTCAGCTGCACTATACATTACAGCCACAAAATGCCCGGTGGAGGCAATTTAAGGAAGGAAGTGCTTATTTGGGCTCAAAGTTTCAGAGAAATTCAGTTCTTGATGGGAAAAACATGGAGGAACTCAAGGCTGTAGGAGCTGTGTCCAGAAGTCCTCTAGTGTAGACTGATCAGGAAGCAAACAGAGCAGAGGCAAAGCCAGGGACTGAGGGTTCAAAAGAGAGCCCAAGGGAAACAGTTTAGATTCAAGCTATAACAGCGGGAAACACATTTGATACATTTTAAAACATTTAGTTACATTTTCAAAAATGATAGCCTAGCAAGCCTACCTCATAAACAGAACACTCACATTAACTTAGAGTTGAGTGAAATCATCTAATTTTAATAAAGTGGTTTTCTTTTTTTTAACATATATTTTTTTAAAGATTTATTTATTATATGTAAGTACACTGTAGCTGTCCTCAGACACTCCAAAAGAGGGCATCAGATTTTGTTACGGATGCATGTGAGCCACCATGTGGTTGCTGGGATTTGAACTCGGAACCTTTGGAAGAGCAGTTGGTGCTCTTAACCACTGAGCCATCTCGCCAGCCCCCATAAAGTGGTTTTCTAAATACTATACAGAAAATAAGAAACACATTGGGTAAATAATTACACTCTCACACAGTTGCAGAGTTGGGGACTTTGGACAGAGCCTCCTTAACCAGCCTGCTTTTTTCAGAAGCTGATGATGCCCTGTGAAGTTACTCTGCTCTCACACCATGAAAAACCAGAACAAAATTGTAAATTTTATATCATGCCTATTGGAGATTTGTTGATAAAAGTCGAGCGCATTTCAGATATCGATTGCGTCAGAGCCATGCAGCTTTGGATTGCTGTCTATTGATCCTGTCATAGCTATGCTGGCAGGAATCTATTGCATAATGGATACACTGCCACCTTCTGCTCAGCCAAAGTCATGAGCCCCATGGCATTCTTTCTAGAAACATCCCTCTCCACAACGGCAGGATCTGTCACACTTATGTGTAATTTGTGGTTGTGGTGGTGGTGATGATGATGATGATGATTGCTGGCTGTATAGGCATGTGACTTTGTTCTTGAGATCATTCAAACACATCCTCACTTGTTTTCTTTCTCATAGCAAAGAACCCGAGTGAGACAAGGCTGTCTCCAGACACTCTTGCACTTAACTAGGAAGGTCCCTGCTGAGCCATTACCCTATAAGGTTTATTGGCATTTTATGATTTTTTTCCCAATAGCCCATTATGCTTATCTTGTTTAAAAAATGTGAAAAAAGAAGAAATTGACATGTGTCCTTTTAGAAATTATCAGGAAAAAATAAGCCATTTTCAATGTGTGGAATCATCTGCGTTCATTCATTTATTGTGGTTTAAAGCACTGATTATGAGTTGGTAAGATGACCCACCCAGTGAAAGTGCTTGACCCACATGCACAACAACCTGAGCTTGACCCCAGAACCCACAGTGGAAGGAAAGAACAGATTTCTTTCGCGCTAGTGTCCTCCGACTTCTGCACAGTACACACTACACATACATGAAACACACACCCATATACACACAGTAATAATAATAGTTAAAATATTAAAAGGTCTCTCCTAAATAATGATTACAATAACATTTTTTAAAATACTGCAAATAGAGAGAAAAGAGTGTTATTCTGCCCTCAACCTTATAACAGTTGTTTCTTTTTATTTATGTATTTAAACTGTATTGTGTAGTTGTGAGGACTGGACATATGCCTTATAAGTTTCTTCTTTTTAAATTATGATTTAAAGTAATTATGAATTTTGTATATTCTTCCTTCTTGTTCCAGATCTTTGTTTTTGTTTTTTGTTTTCTTGAGACAAAGTCTCACATAGCATAGGCTGGCTTTGAACTTACTATGATGCTGAGGGTGACCTTGAACTCCTTACCCTCTACCTCTCCAGTGCTTTATTTATGTGTTATTATACGCAGCTGAAGAAATAATTGTCCAAACAAGTCCATTTTATTTTCCTGTTGGTGTAATTGGGAAATAGTGTAAATAGAAAAAAAATATGTTCTTATTTCATTAGCACTAGTTATTAAACACATATACACACAGAGATTGCTAGAAATTTCCATCTTTTCATTCATAAATGCACATTTTTCTTCAAAGATGAAACTTTTTGGACATAGCAATTGTTAGGGGTTGTATCGGGTTCTCCCTGGAATTAGTATGTTTGAGTCTTAGACACTGGTGTGTCAGAAGGCAAGAGTGCTTGGAGATGGCTTTCCAAGTACTCCGAAGATATTACATAAATAAAGTCATCACGGTCAGTCCTGGCCCCATACGATTGGTGTCTTTAAACAAAGTAGACACTGGATGAAAGAGACACGTGCAGAACCGTAGAGAGGAGAGGAGAGGAGAGGAGAGGAGAGGAGAGGAGAGGAGAGAGACCACATGGTGTTAAGGAGATGACAAGTAAGACCCTGGAAGAAGCCAACTTAACCAGCATCACGGCCCTCAACTCTGAGCCTCCAGGCTAGGTGAGAAAACAACTGTCGGTTGTTTAAAGCATTCTTTTTAAAAATAGGAATTATAGGAAAAGCACATAGGCTGTTAATTTATGCTTCCTGGTCAAATTTACTTGGCCCTCTTCTCCAAAGTACTATGTTTCCAGGAAGTGTCTAATTTGTGCTAACGTGGCCATTTTCAGGCTGACTCATGTTGTATTTGCTCCTTAGACACAAGTGTATTCTAACACAGGCTTGCAAAGAAGAGAGTAGGATGCCTTCAGAACTCTGAAAAGGTGAAGAAACGGAAAGAGCCGCAGGGCAGAGATGCTCCTAAGCTAGTTGGCTTGTGGTGACAAATGCACATCCTATTCTGGGGATTCATTCTGCTGTCCTGTTCTCGTGCCCTCTGTACATTAGTCTCTCTTTGGCTTCTGTCGTGGCCAATATGGGCTCTAGCCAGCTGCCCGTGCTAATTGTTTCCTAAGAAATTTTCTGCCTCTTGACCTCAAGTGACTGGTCTTCAGGTGAATGCAGAGATAAACTCGGTCTGGATTACAGTGGGCAGCTGTTCCCGCCTTCCTTGTTAGAGTTTTCTGTGGTTCTTCTAGACCTAACGGTCCATCCTGAGATTCAGACTTCTTTCTGTCTTTTGAGGAGCATAGACTGAACCGTATTCCTCTATTAGGTGTGGGCTGCTCTGGTAGCCTTTGTTCCTCGCTCTTAGTAAGTGGCAAGCTTTTCAAAGGTTACGAGACTTTTCTGTATCAAGGGCACAGCAAATAGTGGTTGCCCAGTGAAGAGACAGAGACGGCTCTCTGACTTGTAGACTGCAGTGTCTTTGAATGAGAATCTTGGCTTTTGATAGATAAATGCACTTTATTCCTAGTCTCATATAAAAGAGTTGGTGAGTGGGATTTGTTAAAGTACAGAGGGTTTAGAGGGGTTTAAGATCCTGTTAGAAATGAGAGATCCCTCCTTACAGTCCCCCCTCCTGCTTGCTGAAAAAGATTGTGTAGGGTCCGGAGGAGTAGTTGCAGAGAGGCGCAAGAATATATGTAAGGACAGCAGACAAGAATAACAAAATAGCTGAGGACTGAGAAAAGCTACGGGGGTTTGGCGAGCTCACATGGAAGAGGACATAGCTGTTTCAAGGCTTCCAAAGCGTAGATTACCAGGAGACCTCTTCTGTGTAGCACAGTCTCTCCTCCTTTAGAAGTTATTTAAAAATCAAGTAAATTGCATACGCCTGCCTTTAATCCTAGTGCTGGGGAGGTAGTCAGGTCTTTGTGAGTTCGAGGCCAGCCTGGTCTACAAATGGAGTTCCAGGACAGCCAGAGCCACACAGAGAACCCTGGTCTCAAAGCACTCCCCACCTCCACAAAAAAAGAAAAAAAAACATCAAATAAATCTGAAGACTAGTTCCCATGGAAACAAGGACATTGCTTTTCTTCTAAGTGATGAAACAGTGCCCCCTGGTGGATTTCCTCCAGATAGCAGCGATAATAAAAATCAGGTGGCATAAAAAGGGAATGCAGGTAAAGTGTCACAGGAGAGGACGGTCCCTGAAGGAGGGATCGTTCTGTTTGCTGCCGATTCCTAGGAACTCATTAGTTCATGAATGAATTAACCATTAAACTGATTACTAATCTCTTCCTTCTGGAGAATATTCTATAGTTCACTTATGAGAAAATGTTTTCAAAAGGCAGGCATTTTGGAGTTTTGCACCTAGCTCCTGTTGTAAAGTGAGTGGGCTCACACTTCTTGGGAATTAAAGTATTAAAAAAAAACCCGCTCTGATGGCTTGTGGAATCATTTTCATGGCCATTTTGTTAAGCCTACTTCTTCGAAGTGAGAAAATTGGACCTATAACCTAAGGCATGTCTACAGTCCCAGCCTTGGGTACATAGTGAGTTCTTGGCTAGCCTGGGCTACATGAGTTTCTGCTTCAAAGAAAGAAATAAGATTATTAAGAACAAAAACTTCAGAAGAGACTACATATTTCGTTTAGTCACCAGGGAAGAATCCATTCAACAAAATTAAAATTCTATTTTAAATAGTTCATTAAAATTCTAAGGGTACAAAAAGGTACCTGAGATTCTCCCTGCCTGGTTTTTGCCCTCCAGATTACCCACACACTGATATTGTATCCTCATTTGCCCTTCTGGGGACTTGTTAGGTGTTTGTTTGTTTGTTTGTTTTCTATGAATAAAAGGAATTCTACAAGTTTTACCTATTGTTTTAAGAATAGGTTCTGATGGAAAACATATTTTAAATATCACAATAGGCTTTTAACTCATAACAAAAATGGCAAAACTTCCCAGTGTGTGTGTGTGTGTGTGTGTGTGTGTGTGTGTGTGTGTGTTTGGTATGTTGAAATGGTAGTTTTTATTGGAGCACAGGACTTTGCTTTACCTGTAGCATGGACTGATCTTTATTTATTTATAATTACTCTGTCCCAGCCTTTCCCCTGCTTGGATTACAGTCAGATGACATGCTTGGCTGTCAACAGCTTCTTTCTTTAAACAAAGTAACTTAAACTTTTGTTTTTATATTTATGTAGTGTGTATGTGTGTGTTTTATTTGTAGTCAGCTCATGTGTCTTTTTATCTGTCTGTGTGTTCACATGTGTGTGCACGTGTGATTTGTATACCTGTATGCTGCGTTGCACGTGTGGAGGTCAGAGGACTACGCGTAGAAGTTGGTTCTCGACTTCCACCGTGTAGTATCTGGTGATTGATCTCAGGTCATTGAGTTTGGCAACCAGCAAAACCCTTACCCACTGAGTCATCCTTCTGACCTGCAGCTGTCAACCTCCAAATTAAACAATACATTTATGTTTGCACAGTAAATCATCACCATATGTTTCCATTTTCTGGTCTCTTGGCTTTATGAGGCTATAACCTTCCAGGCCAGCCCCTGTTTCCAGTGCCTTTGTAACTGGTACCACCATAGCAGCAGACACAGGACACAACTGCGGGCATCTGACATATGCATCAAATGTTTATTTGGGAATGGAACACTTTTCGGCACACGAGACATTTTGTGTGTTCTTTTACATTAAACAAACAAACAAACAAACAAACCCAAACGTTTATCTATCCATTACTGAGACCAATTTTTTAAAATCAATTTTTTTATTTTCCTCTTCAGAAAATGATAAAGAAGAGTGATATAGTTAGTGATTCATTGGCTATTTAACAAGACTCTTATGAAACAGAAACTAAGTTGGGAATTAGAGAAACATCCAATTGCTTAGGACATTGGCGGCACAGAGTCTACCGAGAAATGGTGACATTTTCAAGATGATTCCATCAGAACATATACGAGGAAGATAAAATTATTTTCCAAATATTACCAGCATAGATCACTCTCAATGTTGCTTAATAATGCAAAATGATGGGATTAGGTTTCGGAGGCTTTCCAGAGGCCCGAAGCTTCATGCTGTAAATCAGGTCTCCCTGGGGACTGGTGGGTGGGACACCACGTGACATGGGGACTCTAGACCATAACTAAGAAACCAAGAAGAACTTGAGAAGAACCCCAAAAGGAAAGCCGAGTGCAACCTTTGAACACATTCTCTTCCTGGGAAAACAGTATTTTGTGCTCAGACATCATTGTCTTGTCCTCGAGACACAGCTTTGTTCTTGGGCCTTAGGCGGGCAGGGACTAGCTCACTCAGTATGATTTATCCATGTGTGGAGTGATTGCTGATGCACCGTATTGTCCTCGTGTTGGCAATACGATTTTGGCCATATTTTAAAGGTTGGGAAAGTATTCTGAGATTGGTAGCAGGGTTTGGCTACTTTTGGTGTAAAGGCTGATAAATGTATCTTTAAGATATTTAAGTTTTTCACTGGTGGTGATACATGCTTTTAAATCCCAGCACCTAGGAGGCAGAGGCATGCAGATCTCTGTAAATTTAAGGCCAGCCTGGTCTATAGGTTGAGTGGACAGCCAGGGCTACACAGGAAAAATCTTGTCTCAAACAAAACAAAACAAAACAAAACAAAACGTATCTAAGTTTTTCATTTATATTATTCTAAAGTCACATGATAGTAAACAGGATGTGGCTGACAGCCTGCACTACTAGACAAAGATATAAATAAGACTAGTATGGCTGATGAGAGGGGAAGAATTGGACTTCTTCAGGGATGGCCTCCCTAAGTGGTTATCCAAAGCCAAGTGATCAGACACACGCACACACACACACACACACACACACACGCACGCACGCACGCACGCGCGCGCGCACACACACATACACACAGCACTAAACAAACATCAGGGGACTCAACTCTCTCTCTCTCTCTCTCTGTCTCTCTCTGTGTATGTGTATGTGTGTGTGTGTGTGTGTGTGTGTGTGTGTGTGTGTGTGTGTGTATGTGTATACACATATGTATGGAACAATCACAACTAAAAAAAACGGCTGTGAATTTGAGAGAGAGTGAAGGGAACAGGGGAAATGTTGGAGAAAGAAAAGGAAAGGGGGAAGTGATGTAATGGTGCTTTAATTAAAAATAAATTAATTAAGGGCTGGAGAGACGGCTCAGCAATTAAGAGCAATGACTGTTTTTTTCCAGAGGTCCTGAGTTCAACTCCCAGCAACCACATGGTGGCTCACAACCGTCTGTAATGGGATCTGATGCCCTCTTCTGGTGTGTCTGAGGGCAGCTACAGTGTACTCATATACATAAAAGGAATAATTCTTTAAAAAATAAATTAATTAAAAAATTATATGGCAGAAGAAGATTTTATGAAGTGGAGTAATGTTTGTGTTTTACTTGTATGAACCCCATTGATTGAAAAAAAAGTGGATAATGAAATTACATAGGAAAAAATTGGAAAGTTAGACCTGTTCTTTGTTTGTTTGTTTGTTTGTTTGTTTGACACAGGGTTTGTTTGTGTAGCCCTGGCTGTCCTGGAACGAGGTTGGTAGACTATGCAGGCCCGAAACTCACAGATATACATACAGCAGCCTCTGCCACTTGAGTGCTGGGATTAAAGGTATGTGCCACCACCACCTGGTTTAGACATATAACTTATTTTTTTAAGGTTTTTTTTTTTTCTAAATATCAACCCTTGTGCTTAAAAAAAAATGAGAGAAATCATAGATCCTACCTTTTCCTTTTAAACTTTTAAGAAAGATTTATTTATTTATTTATTTATTTATTTATTTATTTATTTATTGTATATGAGTGCTCTATCTGCATGTATACCTGCATGCCAAAAGAGGGCATCAGATCCCATTGTAGATGGTTGTGAGCCACCATTGGTTGCTGGGAGTCGAACTCTGGACCTCTGTGAGCAGAGCTACGTTGTGAGATCCTGTCTCAACGTTCCTCCAACCCCAAACTCCCCAAAGTAAACACAACTTTTTTAGGCATGGTGGTTTAAACCAGTAACCCCAGCACGTGAGAAGCAGACACAGGAGGATTGCTATAACTTTGAAGCCAGTCTGGTCTACATAGCAAGACCCTGTCTCTAAAGACAACACGAAGTAATAGTAATAAAATGTTTAGTTGAGTGGCTGGCATAAATGATCACTTGGTTTTTTTGGGGGGTGTTGTTTGTGGTCTTTGTTTTGTTTGGTTTTTGTTGTTTTGAGACAGGGTCTCTCTGTGTGTAACAGTCCCCAGTGTCCTGAAACTTACTATGTGGACCAGGCTGGCCTCCAATTCACAGAGATCTTCCTGCCTCTGCCTCAAGACCTGGGATTAAAGCTGTGTGCCACCGGCCCTGGCTAATAATAGCTTTTTTTTTTTTTTTAATGACTAGCATAATATTTAAAAGATAATTTATTTCTTTGCTGTACTATTTTATTTTTTGAGACCAAGTTTCATGTAGGCCGGGCTGAGCTTAGGCCACTTACTAACCAATGATGATTTTAGAACCCCTGATGTTTTGCTTTCCACCCCACTGTGCGGTGGTCCCAGGCCTGCTACCATGTCTGGTTTTATCCACTCCTGGATTCCATTCCTGTGGAATTCTGGCTCCTCATATTCAAAACCATGGTTGTAGGTATTTTAAGGTATTCGCAGCATTAAATTCTTCTAGATATCTTCTGTACTTCGGGGTTTGAAGTTCCACAAAAAAGTACAGTGAAATTAAGACCATGCTTTTCTCTCCTCTCTCTTGTACCTCATTTTATTGCAAACATGTAGAAGATGGAGTATGGGTGGAGGCAAGAGGAGATGGCTGAGAGAATATAATTTAATTTCTCTTCTGGCACTCCTGGGCAACGGGCTTTAATTAGGAGCTCAGATTGGCATTTAGTTACAAGGCTTATGGGTCAAAGCTAATTTGTATGTCAGATGTAATTTAGATGACTTCAGACTGTGTATGAGAAACAAGGGTAGATTTTAGTGGCCTTGATTAGAGAAGCCTGTGGTTATTTTCCGGTCCATTGCACTAATACTTATATCTAACGGGAGCCAAGGATCACATGTGTAAGGGTTATCTTTGCAAAAAATCAGCTGTCTCTGCTGGCCAGATAAGTCTTTCTACCAATTGTTCTGGAAAAGGCCTAGCACGCATCTCTCTATTTTCCTAATTAATGGGAAATGATATATTGAATTAGCTGGTTGGCTCCATTCTCATGTCTCTTTATTCACCACGATATCACCCATAGATTATTGCTCAATTATTTTATTTGCAGTTAATAGTCCAAGGAAATGATTTTGGGAGCTGATAGGTCTGTCAGACAATATTTTTTTCTTTAGCTTGGGTTAATTCAACTATCTATTCATCAGGGATTTTAAAAAAGTACGTCAGCTGGGTCTGACCATACATATCTTTAATCCCAGTGCTGGAGAGGTTGAGGCAGGGGGATCAAGAGTTCACGATCATTTTGGGGTATGTATCGTATTTGAGGCCAGTTAGGGCTACGTGTGATCTCGTCTCCTAAATATTACTTCTCTGTGATAAGGTAATGATAATAGGAAGTGTTACTGATAACAGGGAGTATTTAGTGAATGTTCCATAGAAGGCATCCAAAGTTAGGAGTCTATGAGCTACATGCCTGGCTTAATTACTATGTGTATCTCCGCCCCAACTCCAGACACCTCTGAGTGGGTAAGTCTCAGAGAAGGGTAGTTAACTTACATGTGACAACTCCAAGATTACAGATTTAGCATAGAAAAAAAATTGATTAAAAAGATTGGCTAGTTTTTAGAGAGTTGATATGGAGATCAACAGGTGGGGTGACACCGCTGACCTTGGCCCGGAGAGAAGAATCTCTCACATGTAAGGAAAATAGTATGTAATGCCTATAGCAACACCTTTCATGGCCGATTACCACTTAGGGAAAACCTTACCCCTCCCCCAGGACTGTGCTAATTAAAATGTATACAAGCTATTACACACTGTGGAAGCAGCTGTGTACCAGTGAGAAGGAGTCAGCTGCTGCTGCTATAACCACAAACTCACTGGCTTCAAATTCTTCCATGGGTGCCCCTTGGGCTGGCGGGCTCTGCTCTCTGCTCTCATCTGGGGCACACACCGGCACAGGCCCCCACATATGAAGCGTTGAAACTCCTCGAAGCAGTGCAAAGGAGCACGGAGCAAGGGTTTACTATGAAAGTCTTCTCTCGTTTCCTTATTCACACGTCATCAGCCAAGGCAAGGGTAGGAGAGGGCAGTCCAAGTTATACTGAGACAGAAAACTCCGTCAGTCACAACTAAAAAAATAAATTATATTTCCGACTAATAGTTAATGTCAGGGTTTTACAATCAAGAGATCACATGAGTGAGAATTGACAGTTACTAACCACAAAAAGTGGTTGTTATGCATGCTGGTGTGGGCTTCCTTTTTGAGGAAGTCTATTTAAGGAGCATCGAATGCCCTGAAATCAAAACAGACGTCTTATTTCCTGAAAGTATCTATAAAGTCTGTTACCACGATAAAGGGGAATTTATTTCCTTTGCAAGTTAGTTAATGTATTCAAGGTGAGTATATACAATGCAGACATATGAACCACCTACCCGAGAATCTAGCCTAACTCCAGTTCAAGTAGACCAGTCCTTACGATGCCTGTTGGCCATGTTATGATGCTGTTTTATAGATAGGCTGCTATAGTTGGTAGGTCCTTATTCTCACTGTGCATGAGTGAGAAGCTACAGAGATATATACAGAAGCCCTATGGGCATGCTGTTGTTCCCTCTCTGTTCCCTGACACTGGACATGTTGGAGAGCCTGCACCCTGTGTGGTTCAGAAGACGGGGAGGGGAGAAAGAGAGAGAGAGAGAGAGAGAGAGAGAGAGAGAGAGAGAGAGAGAGAGAGAAGCAGCTAGCCAGCTAGAATAGGGAAGGAGTCTTTGACCTTGGTCTTCTTCGGTAATCTTGAGTATAGTCACAGCAGAGAGAGCAAACACTTTGTTAATGGCCTTTGGGGCTTTGGCTTTCAAAGCCCAGCGATCCTTGTTTGCCCTGGCTTTGTCAGAAGTAGGAGCTGAGAGTAATCCAGAAGACACTGGAGCCCTTCTGGGTTGGTTCCCAGCAGAGCTGTCTCTGCCTAGATGTAGAGCATATATCAGCTTTTATGAGTCTAAGCCCTGGGGAAGCTCACAGGCCTGAGGTGTTAGTCTGCGTTGCCCTAAGTGCTAATGGGCCCGAAAGGAGTTCTTAAACCGGTGACAATCAGAGGGTGGCGCTTCAAACAGACAGAGGGCCGACTTTCTCTCAAAGATGAAGCTACTCTCATTTGCTGCTTTGAAGATATAAATAAACGAGGTCTACCTAACACACTAGGAATAGTACAGGGTCTACTAATTTGGGGCACATGACTGTAAAACTCTGAATTTCTTTAAAAATCACTACTAAACCATGCCAGATACCACCCCAAACACTCCTCAAGATTGTATTAGTGAGTCCTCACCGCTGCATAGGGAGCTGGGTGTCATTGTCCCAATTAGAGGTAGGCAGATTGAACTCCAGTGAGATTACCTCTTTTCCCTAATGGAGCCAGAAGACAGCGGTGTTCTGTGTTGGGCATCTGCTTCCTTTTGAGATACCCTTCATCTGCGGTTGTACTCAGTTGAGTGGCTCAATTGAGAAGGAGCAGCTTAAAGTCTCCACTCAGTGCCCCCTTTTCAGGCCCCTTTCCCAGTCAGTACTGGTTTGATTTGGTATAGAAAAAAATCCAGCAGTATTGCTATTCCTCCTCCCCTTCCTCCTCCTCCCCCTTTCCTTCCTCCCCTTCCTCCTCCTCCTTTCCTTCCTCCCCTTACTCTTCCTTCTCCTCATCTTCCTCCTCCTCTTCTTCTTCTACTTCTATTTGTTCTTTTTGAGACAGGGTTTCTCTGTGTAGCTCTGGCTGTCCTGGAACTCACTCTGTAGTCCAGGCTGGCCTCTAACTCAGAAATCTGCCTGCCATAGCCCCCCAAGTGCTGGGACTAAATGTGTGTAACACCATGCCCAGCTGTCATTATTCTTTTTATGAGTGGCTGCAGGCTCATCAAGCATTTAATGCTGTAACATAATATTTTATGCTCTGTGAGGGCAGAGACCATAACTAAACATTTGCCTAACACCTATCATGTCTGATGTGTCACCTTTCAATTAAGGTCTGATTTTATGAAGTACACCTATCTTATGGTTAGCCATTTTATTTTGCTCATTAAGAGTTGATATATGCCTTAAATTCTAATGGAAGTCTTTGTTTCACAAGCATATTATCACGTAAGGTGCTTACAGTTCACTCTGAGTTATGCCACAGAATATCTAGAGTTATTTAACTCTATTTTAATACCCTTAAAATATGGGAAGATGAAGCCCACGGACAACTGGATAAAGAGCTACCACTAACTTGAAACTGTGACATTAGATGCCTGTAATTTAGCTGTTTCCAGACAGCTAGAAAACATGTGCTATAAAATGAAGACATTATTATAAAATGAAAATAAATAGGTGCAATGTACGGTGACCACAGAGTCACCGTGGGGGAGGTGATGTGGCACACACAGGGCCAAGTTGTCAGGTAGACGCGGTCCCCATACAGGGTGTCTCACGGGTAGTCAGTCGTGTTATGCTCAGTACCTCACATCATCATTTAGAAACTTACTTCCAAATAGCATATGGAGTTTGTACTTCCTAACTTGTAGGCTTCTTCTGAGGGTGAAATGTATGTTAATAGTGAGATATGGCATGAGCTGGGATTGCTATTCTCATCACGACCCATGCCTCTGAACTAGGCCTGAGGTCTTTCTAAGTCAGCAGATGTACTTCAGGCTGGAGGGGCGGCTGAACGTGGAGGGGTGGCCTGGTGTGTGATATTCTGGCTCAATCTTCAGGACTACAAAGAGCCAAATCTAACACAGATGCCATATTTTCCTTATTTCCCTAAAACATACTGTGACAAGCACAAGAAGTAAAGTTCCACAGAACATACTGTGGTGAGTGCAGGAAGTACAGTTCCCAAGTGTTAGGAAGTTCCTGAAATGTACAAGATTTATATGGCTCCTCCAACTATATATAAAGAGTAACACTTTGTGAGGAGAGGAGATTTCTCAGCAGAGCTGTCTCAAAGCTGTATATGGAGTTCCAGGGATGCAGCTTTCAAGGGTTACCACCCTTGCTGAGGTGAGCTTTTCGGCGATGTAAGCTCCTTAGAGTCATCCATGCTCTTGTAAATAACCCCAGTGGTTCATTAAGTTAGACCCAGGTCCATTATTGGTGACCTGTGTAGAGTAAGTAGAGGTTTGTTCACATATTCCCAAGGAAAGTCACAGAACATGGCTTTTGAAACTAGGGCCCCATGCATACAAGGCAAGTATTATTATACTTATAAATTCTGTCTTAAGCCCAACCCTTATCATTTTATAGCATACATTCCTAATGTATACATGTATATACATACTGAGCACTCTTATCTTCATGTCTAAGATTAGGGAAAGATAGGCAATGGGAGATGAAGACAAAATACTTGTAGATTGAGGGCAATGGGCTATCTAGTCATGTAGGATCATACGGAGCATGCAATACGTAGCTATGGGTGGTCTGAGAGGCTGTTTAGGGACTGGTGGCTGCCTCTGCTTATATTAAAACTAGCATCTTGGAGAAACCACATATATAAATATATATACATACATAGAACATACATATATAATGTATGTATGCATTAAGTATATCTTGAACACTTGAACACATCTATGTTCTATCTTCCTACTTTAAAATTAATGATACCATAAACACTTAGTTTGGATTAAAGTTTACTCTGTTTTAGTTTTTTGTCTTTAAATAATGAATACTTAGCAGTGACTTTTTTTTTTAAGATTTATTTTATTTATTATATGTAAGTACACTGTAGCTGTCCTCAGACACTCCAGAAGAGGGCGCCAGATCTTGTTACGGATGATTGTGAGCCACCATGTGGATGCTGGGATTTGAACTTATCACCTTCGGAAGAGCAGTCGGGTGCTCTTACCCGCTGAGCCATCTCACCAGCCCAGCAGTGACTTTTTAATTAAAGCTGTGTGGGCCTGTTGAAGGAAGAGGCAGAATAGAGTCCAGAAAGAATCAAATTATCTGATAAATGAGTAACTGTCTGGATTCAATGAAGAGTTGAAACACAGGAAACAGCTTTGATTATCTCTCAATATTTAATTAAAATAAACTCTGTCATCTCTCTTTCCTTGTCGTGGATATTTTCTCAAGTAATCTTCTACCTTTCTGGTCACTTTAATGGGATAAAACATTTATAAATGTTAGCAGTCTTGACCAAATATAGAAAGCCTTTATGCTAATATCTAATTTAAAAGCTCTGTCTTTCCCGACTTTAGAACTGACCTGTGGCTGACTGCGGCATCATTGAGGCCGAGAAGAGTTTCGGTTACACTTTCTTTCCTATTCCTTGCCCGTCCTCTTGCTTTAAGTTCTTCTTTGGGTAGAGAAATAGAGAAATGGAGGCTAGCTAAAGCATCGTTTCCTGTCCGTTTTCTGAGGCGGCTAGACTTGAGCAAAGGTGTTTCTGGGACTTCTCAGAGTGTCGAGTCATGATAGCCTTTCCCCCTTTGCTGCGATGCCTTGCTTGCTCTTGAGCAGGCAACGCTTCTGAGCCCTGAGGATCAAGCTCATGTGATGCATGTGCAGCTAACTACTTGAAGCTTTGTTGGTTTCATCTTAAAAGAAATTAGATAATTCCCAGCTGGGAAAACCTACAGATGTCTCCAAAGACAATATCACGGTCCCTCTTTGTCCCACATGGCTTGCTTTATGAAGAGTACCCTACTGCATTTTCTACCTAAAATGCAGTTCAGAAGAAACAGTTTCCCTAAAGATTCAATAAGCTAGTTCTTATAACTCCTCACAGGATGGGTTTCTGCTATGATCACTGGCTGAGGCTTTGGCTTAAATCCTGAACCAACAGAGTTTTAGTCTTTATTCTTATTCAAATGAAATAACCAAATGGATTGGGGGAAAGAGCTCTTTCAAAGTTGTATTTTGATATTAGGCTAAACATGTGGAAACAAAGCATTTATTTCTACTACGATAGTGTATTCATAAACATTCCTGAGCCGGGTTAATGATTAAGCCGCAAAATAAAATAGACAGAAATGCTAGAAGACAACAACGCTGTCAGCTTTCTTCCAAGCAAGCCTTTCTAAATATGATGCTGATGCTAAGAAACTGTTAAGGGAAAGGAACCATCAGCTAGGGTTTGTAAAAATGAAATACTTCCACACGACAGGCACTGCTAACTTTGAAGATCAATCACATAGTGTGAAAGTAGTGGATAGGAAGTACTTAATGGCATTCAGTATATAATGAGATCATTAAGTGGAATATGGACATGGCAGAGATGAACAAGTGATAGATGTAAATAACTCAACTAAGTAGATCATCAGTTGATCCACACACATAAACAACTGTGATTGAGCGTTCTACCACACAAATAACTCGTGAGTGGCCTGCTTTCCCTCCTCCTGAGTCTTACGCTCTGTCACTCTCTGGGTCATTTTGGACTTCCTCCATTGAATCTAATCTTTGTTTTATTCCCCTGAGTATATCCAGTACACGATGGTGCACAATAGGAGTTCATGCGTTGGTGGGATGAGTGTATAAATAAATGAAAGCACTCACGGGAAGTAAATTGACATACTTACAGAACAAATTACCTTCCATATTGAAGAAGATTTAAAACTGAAAATACCAGCATGGGAGAAAGAGTGTATTCTCATTCTTAAAGGGGTGGCGGTGCACCATTTTGATTACATAATTTCATGTTTAGACATGTATCCTAAGACGGGCTAGTAAGTTGGCTCATGGTTAACTCTTGTGAGGACTAGGGTTCAAATCCCAGTACACACATGATTGTGCACAACTGTCTGTAACTCCAGTTTCAGGGGATCTGATGTCCTCTTCTGGCCTCCAGGGCATTGTATGAACACTGTACTCATACATATGCAGACAAAACAACCATATACATAATAAAATAAAATATTAAAAAGGAAATGTACCTAAGAAAATTATTATACAAGTGTACAAAGACACATTTAGCCATTTAATAATATATTATTTTTAAGGAAAAGTATTACTCAGTGAAACATCTGTTAATAAATCAGAAATTGACATTTATAAGTCAATCAAACAATCATATATTATGTAATCATTAAATCTGATTTTAGAGACCTGTATTTATTGACCTATATTTACATCAAAGGTATTTGCATAGTTAGATATAGTGGCTTCTGTCTATAATCCCAGCATGTGGAAAGTACCCGTGGGAGTTTTAGGAGTTCAAGGTCATCCTCAGTTACACAGTTAATTTGAAAACAATACGGGCTACATGAGTCCTGGTCTCAAAACTCAGTATAGAGTTTAATTCTGTTTTGCCAGAAGCTTTCAAGGTTGGACGCTAAAATGTTGACCACAGTTAACTTGAGTCATTTGAGTGCTTGCTTTAGTTTCTATGCCCATTTTCACAGTCTGGACATTTTCTAGGAAGCATAGAAATTGAATAAACAGCTAGCGTGAGTAGGTATTCTTAAAGGTGATTTGATTTAGTGTGCGCATGCGCGTGCATGTATGCTGGGCATGCGCACATGCCACACACTGCATACAGATGGCGTCCAGAGGACAGCATTTGGTGGACAGTTTTCTTTTCCTGTACATTCTAAGGCTCAAACTCCTTCTTCAGGCCTGTGTGGCGAGTGCTTTTACTCACCCAGCCGACTCACTGGCCCCTATAATCTCCTTTTAAAGGATTGTTTAATTTTTTCAAAAAGAAAACAGATGAAGTAATCGCTTTTTTAGTTTATTTTCCTTTCTAGTTTGTGATTATTTTCTTATTTGTTGTTACTGCCACCTAGTGGGTGAAGAGTCATTTACTGTTTTATTATTTGAGATTGTAGCTTTTTTTTTTCCTACAGATGGCTATTTCAGAAGTCAAACAAACAAACCTAGTGACGCATTAGGGAACGCATAACAGCCATTCTCCAAAAATAATTTTCCCATAATTTATTAATAAATTTGCAAAAGTTCCCTTTAAAAACACACTCAGTTTATAAGTGATGAAATAACACTCTACCTTAAAATTGCATATGGTTAATTTTTCACAAAATGTTTTTTTCCTTTTTTGTCTGTTTTTTTGTAGACAGGGTTTCTTTGTGTTGCCCCTGGCTGTCCTGGAATGCCTCTATAGATGATGCTGGCCTCAAACTCACTGCCTTCCTGAGCGCTGGCGTTCAAAGGCATGTTCCCCCACCACCCGGCACTTTCGTGGATTTTTATGAACTCTTGTGCCTCTTGGCACGCGCTCTGCTCACTTGTGATTGACAGGAGTTACATCCAGGGCACTAAACACGTCCCTTTCCTATGATGACTGTCGTCATTGGGTCTGATAGGTCCGCTGTTGGACCGTTTCTCTTCATTGTATAAACTTTATGCTACCCACAAATCCCGGGATATTCAGCTTCAGCACTACATGACACTCCTGTGAGTAGCCGTTATAAGTCTTGGCACCGTGGGTGGCTCAGGCTTACCAGTCAGGGTTTGTGCCGAGTGGCACGCGCAGATCAGTAAATTCCTGTTACGTGGGTAGTCCCACCACGATGGCTTTCAGGCTCCACTCTAAACGCATCAAGCTGGATTTGGGCACACAGGCATCTGACACTACACTATGTAGTATTTTAGATCTGTGTAGGTGAATGCAGAAATTTTGATCCGTGTAGGTGATAGCTAATAACCTCAAAAGCACAGATTTGTAGCAAAATGCAGCAGACGCTGCAAAACCAATAGGGAGTAATGTATCTGAAAGACAGACTTAGCTTCGTTTGGGATATAATTTAATTATAATTCTATATATCGTAATTACCAAACAACCGCTCTGTAGTATCCTTCAAAATTGAACCCATGGCTATTCCAGGCTTCCATGAGCAAAACCCATAACCACCGCACATGGTCGCTGCCTTTGCTTTCCGAATTGTCTTTATTTTTCCGGAACAACTATAGAACCATGGAAGAGAGCTGTTCCTGGAGTTTCTTTTTTTTTTTTTTTTTTTTTTT
>LR754788.1:0-14015 GCA_902729485.2 Mus minutoides
GGGGGGCAGGGTGGGACAGGGCCAGCCTCGCTCTGGCTGAAGTGATTCGACGCCCCATTGGCTGCCCACTTCCAGAGCGAAGAACAGTCTGGTGAGGTAAAGGAGGGAAGCAACGTGTGTGAGACTCAACTCGACGCGCTATTGGCTGGCGCGATTGTTGCCACAGGAGAAGCGAGTAGGCAAGAAAGGGGCGGGCCATCGGGGGACGAATTGGCCCTCGTGTGAAGGAGCGAGTGGGAAAAGCCGCTCGAGCCGGCCGTTCCTCTTCGCCACTTTGTCGCCCTTTTCTCTGGGCCTTCTCCTGGCTGACTGTGATTCGGCTCGAGGCTGTGGTAACCACCCGCTGGCGGCATGAACATCATACCGCCCCTCCTTGCCCCCCCTCTCCTGAGCGGGGTCCCCACCATGGCCTCCCCTTGTTGCCCCCTCGCGCTGCTCATCTCTACCCCCCACCCCTACCTCCTGAGCACGGTCCTCGTGCCCAGCCCCCTCCCTGGGACCCTGGGGCGGGAGGGGCCACAGGCCCAGCGTTTGGGGGTGATGGATGGCTGCTGGAAGGGGGGCACCCAAGTAACGGTTGCTTGGGGAGGGGCAGTGCATGCCACTAACACGGGGTACAGGGGCGTAAGCGCCTCAAGCCGCAGCGGCTACATGGATTTTCAAGACGCCCATGCAGCTGGGTACAAGAGAGTGGCGTCCTGAGAACACCTTTGGCCTACATCAGGACTCCGCACTTAGCAGGGATTCAGTAGCCATTTGGGAAGGGGGATAGTTTGTGTGTTTGTTTGTTTGTTTGTTTGTATGATAGGGTCTCATGTAGTCCAGCGCAATCGTCAATTCCTAGCAACAACCTTAAACTACTGATCCTCCTGCCTCTACCCCACAAAACCTGTAATCTTAAGCATCTGCCACCACACTCAGTCAGGTTTTGTTGTTGTTGATTTCTTTTTATTTGTTTGTTTGTTTGTTTGTTTTTAAAGATAGTCAATTACCCAGACTGGCCTAGAACTTACAACAATACTCCTGCCCTACACTCCTAACTGCCGGGATTACAGATCTCAGCTCGCATGCGTGGTTTAGCAAATATTTGTTAAACTAATGGGATCTGAATAAAATATCTAGCAATCAGGTGGAATAGGCCAATAATGCAACCTCAGTTATCCAGGAGGCTGAAGGAGGAGGACAGCAAGTTCAAGGCAATTGGGGACCACTTAGCAAGACCTTGTCTCAAAAAAAAAAATGGGAAGGCTGGGGAGGTAGCTCAGTGAGGAGCATTTGGCTGGCATGTGTTTATGTTTATAAGGCTTTAGGTTCAATGCCCATTAAAAAAAAAAAAAAAGCAAATTCCCTCTAGTGAAAATGGGATAGAAAATTATATATATATATATTAGTATATGAGTACACTGTGACTATCTTCAGACACACCAGAAGAGGGCATCGGACTCCATTACAGATAGCTGTGAGCCACCATGTGGCTGCTGGGAATTGAACTCAGGTCCTCTGGAAGAACAGCCAGTGCTCTAAACTTCTGAGCCATCTCTCCAGCCCTATAGAAAATCTCTTGGGGATAATATTATTACTATAGAGTACAAAAACAAAAGCTGGACTTTGGTGACAGACACCTTTATCCCAGAAGCAAAGGCAGATGAATATAAGTTTGAGTCCAACCAGGTCTTCATAGAGCATTCCAGGCCAGCCAGGGATACACACATAATAGTGAGATCTTGTCTCCAAAAGTAATTAATTTTTTTAAAAATCAAGGGGGCTGAGGGGGGGCTCAGTTGATAAAACAGCACCTCGAGCACATCTGTGAGTACCTGAGCTCAGATCCCCACATTAAAAGGTGGGTGCAGTGACATATACCTGTGATCCCACTAGGGGTGGGGAGCTGAGACAGGAGGATCTTTGAAGCTCATCGGCCAGCCAGTCTAGCTAAACTGGAGAGCAGTGGAGGAGACACATCTAACATCGGCCACTAGGCTCCAGACATGCTTACACGCTGTTAAACTCAAACACACACACATACACACATACACACACACACCCCAGAGTCACAGTGAGAGCAGAGAAAATGGATTGAATTGGATAGCTCTCGTGGGCCTTAGAACTGAGGGGCCACATAACAATGTTTGTAAGAACCAGATAGTGTAAGGATATGATGACAGCTGCTGAAGAGGATGCCTGAAAGCCCTGTTTATAGAGCAGAGTGTGAACGTGCTTGGGGACTCTGGGAGGGTGAGCGTATATACACCTGAGCATAGCAAAGTGTGCAGATGAGCAAAAGTGAAGAATCTTAGTGTTGAATGAATATTTAAGAAAGAAAAGAGGATCAATGAGAAAGGTTGTGGGGTGAAGAGAAGAGAAGTCAAGATGAAAGCTGGGTCCTGAGAGGGCCCAGATGGATGGCCACAGATGTGGCTTCCCAAAAACAGAAGGGCTGGGTAGGACAGAGCCAATGTAACTGTCCGGACCCACCACTCCTGCCCCTTAGATCCATGGACCCCAATGAAACGGCTGCTCTCCACCGCTGTTCTGCGGACTCTTCCCCAGCCGACGAGGCCAGAGTGCCCCAGAGTACAGAGCTTATTCCCAGGAGACCAGTCAGTCGTTCTCCAACCTGTGCCCGCTGTCGCAACCATGGGGTCACAGCCCATCTCAAGGGCCACAAGCGCCTCTGCCTCTTTCAGGCTTGCGAGTGTCACAAATGTGTCCTCATCCTGTGAGTATATGGTTCAGGGAGAGGGAGACTCTCCTCCAAAAGGCTGACTTGGACTTGCAACACCCCTCTCTTAGGGAACGTCGGAGGGTCATGGCTGCCCAAGTGGCCTTGCGCAGGCAGCAGAAGGCACAGCTGAAAAGGCACCTGGCTCAGGGACTGATGAAAGGGACAACCCCTCTGAAAGCTCCCCTCCGTGTCAAGAAGGAAGCCATTCGGCCAGGGGTCCCTTGTGAGTATCTCTGGTTAGGGGTGGGACAGGGATCTGGATGCAGGATAAGGGCAAGCAAGCATCCCTGTCCTGAAATGAAATTAGTGCCAGCTTCGGCCCAGTGTTTCCCTCTCTGAGCCTCACATTCTCTAACTATAAATGTGTTCAAGAGCTGGGCAGGGGTGGTGAATGCCTTTACTCTTACTGCTCAGGAGGCAGAGGCAGGCAGATCTCTGAGTTTAAGGCCAGACTGGTCTACAATTCCAGCTTCAGGACAGCCAGGGCTACACAGAGAAACACTGTCTTAAAAAACAAAACAAACAAAATGTGCTCAAGGGGGCTGAAGAGATGGGCCAGCAGTCACAAGGCAGCTCACAACCACATCACTCTAAGCAATGCACACATGTGGTGCACAGACATACATATATGGAGGCAAAACACTCATGAATAAGCAAAAGTTTATCTTAAAATATGGGCAAGGAATACAGTGACAGCTGAAGAGAGAACATGGGAGGGGAGGGCAGCAGTGGGTGGGTCAGGGTAAAGGTACTTGCTGTGCAAACCTAGTGAC
Source organism: Mus minutoides (assembly GCA_902729485.2). Taxonomy (NCBI): domain Eukaryota; kingdom Metazoa; phylum Chordata; class Mammalia; order Rodentia; family Muridae; genus Mus; species Mus minutoides. The sequence continues at coordinate 3,499 of LR754788.1, forward strand.
CTGAGCTCGATCCTCAGAGCCTACAGAAAGAAGGGCAGAACTGACTCCCCACGGTTGCCCTTGGCCTCCATGTGCACACCATGGTGCCCAAACACAATAATACATGTTTTTAATAAAGAACAAGAAGAGTGAGCTGTGGTGGGCATGTCCATAATCCCAGCACGGCAGACAGAAGGTGAACTCGAAGCCAACCAAGCTAGACCTCTGTCTGGAGGAGGGCTACACAGGAGAAGCAAGCATCAGAACAGGCCTGGCCGTGGTAGTATGTGGAGGCAGAAGCAGGAGGCTCAGGGGTTCAAAACCAGCCTGGGCCTTATGAACAAAAGAATAAAAAAGCCAGAGCGAGATGAAACCTTAGCTGAAATTGGAGTAGGAAAGGAGACAGGAAATGGGCTCACTGGATCTCTCCCTGGCTCCTCACAGCTGGAAAGGAGAACATAGCACCCCAGCCTCAGAGTCCCCATGGAGCAGTCCCACTGGTACTGACACCCCCTGGGAAGGTAAGAGACCTGAGTCCTGAGGGAATGGCTCCTAGCCTGGCTCCTGCACCAACTGTTTCCTCTGTGCTCCCTGGGTTCCAGCTGCAGCTCTGACTTGCGATGTGCTCTTCGGCGAGTGGGGGAACTAAAATGGGATTTAAGAGCCACCCACAGTTGCATGTCCCACCCTCATCCCAGAGCATGCTCACTTCAGCCTTGCCCTCTACCCTTGCAGGAGAACTATGGGCCACTACTGCTCAGCCGCCCCCCAGAAGCTTTGCCTTTGCCCTGGACTCCAGTGCCTCCTGGGCCTTGGGGTCCTGGACACTGGCTGCCCCCAGGCTTCTCAATGCCACCTCGAGTGGTGCCCCGCTTGCTGTGCCAAGAACCTGCTGTCCCTCTACATCCTTTCCCTGGTAAGAAGTTAACTCACCTGGCCACCACCCAGGGAGCATGCAGGAGCTGTACCTAGACCCCTACACATTTGTAGCAAATGTGCAGCTTGGTTTCCATGTGGGTTCTCTAACAAGTGGAGTGGGGGCTGTCTCTGACTCTGCTGCCTGCTATTGAATCCCCTTCCCCTCTACTTAGACTACCTGGCTGGGCCTCAGTGAGAGAGGAAGTTCATAGACCTGCTGGGACTAGACACCTGAGGATATGGAGGGTACCCCAGGGGGCTCACCTTCTCTGAGAAGAAAAGGAGGGAATACTGGGGGAAAGAATTTGCAAGGGTGGGACTGGAAGTAAAGAGGGCGGGTGCTGTGATCAGGATGTAAAGTGAATTTTAAAAATACAAAGACATTATTTCACCTTTTATTCAACAGATATTTGAATGCTAAGTTGCCACTGTACCAGAAAGGGGAGAGAAAAGAGACATGGGTGGGTAGAGAGAGCACAGTCGTATGACCCTGAGTCCTGTACATTCTGTGTTCTTTTGTCTCCTTAGGCTTTGACCCTGGCACCTCTCTACGGCTGCCCACTCATGGGACCCTCCCGACCTGCCCAGGATCTCGCTCAGTACTGACGGCTCCACTTTCTGGGGAGCCCCAAGGACCCCCTAACCTGCCTCACACGTAAGTAGGCACACAAAAGGAAATGTGTTCATTTTGAGTTTATCTTTGTACTGCAGACCATAACAGCTAATATAGAAGGAAAAGTTTCAGGCCAAGTGTGCTGGTGCACACCTGTAATCCTGGAGCTTGGCAGGTAGAGCCAGCAGGTCAGGGCTTCCAATTCATCTCTAGAAGACAGCGAAAGAGTAGCAGACGAGCAGGCTGGTGTCTTCTGTCGGATAACTGAGGCTTTGATGAGACTGTGCACCTCTCAGACCCTGTTCTAAATATCAGTAATTTCTAGATGCCACTCATCTCGGGTCATAATAATAATTAACAACACCTAACACTGGCCTGACCTTGAACAAGCATTTCATGCTTCTGAAACAGGTACAATAGGGTAGGGTTATCTGGTGACACGGAAAGCCATGGTGGTAAGGCACAGGTATAGACCAGAGGCCATTAGAGCAAGCTTCTTAAAGGCATTATTCCTTGAGGAACAGGAAACTGGCTAGTGGGGCAGACAGTAGTTCCAGTCCCACTGGTCATCCTTTCTGCTTCTGAGACACTACCCCAGTGACTCCCTCCCCATAACCTTCACAGTAGCCTAAGAGGGAACGCTCATAAAGATTCTCATTTTATAGAAAGTAAAATGGCCAAGATAGTGAACAAGACTTACCCAAGTCCACAAAGTTCCCCAGTTCCCAGATCAGAATGTCCCACCCACTTCCTGTGTGTCTCTCTCTCCATTTTCCAGATGTTCAACTCTGATACTCCAGTCCTGTGGCACCCCGGACTCTCTTCTGCTACAACCACAGGTCTTGGGAAAGAAGTGGCATCTAGAAGCCTGGGAGGAAGTTGACTCTGTAGAAGGGAAACGTGGGGATTAAAGGAAGGAAGTACTTGCAGGTTGGAGGAAAGTGAGATTCCCAGTGTGCTCCTCTCCCTGTCCTTTGCAGGCCCCTGGAGCCTCCTGCCTGGCCTGGGCATCTGGCCCCTCGGAGCGGCAGCTGCAGCGGGAGGCAGCTGAGGCCCTTGTAGGCCTGAAAGACTCATCCCAGGCTCCCCGCCTGACCCCATCTGTCCCCCCCAACCCTGCCTGGATCTCTCTGCTCCACCCCTGTGGCCCACCAGGTAACCTTCCTGAGAAGAGAGGATAAGTTTGGTTGGGAAATGGTTAGCCATTAGAACAAGCAGGGACTAACCAAAAATGAGACAGATACTAGTTGAATTCCCTCAGGTCAGGGCCCCAGAGTTTCTCAGCCAGGCCTCCGAGACTGCAATTGAACGCTATTCTGAGAGTCACTCCTTACCAGTTTTGTTCTGAATGACAAATGTCCAGTGCCTTGACTTCAGGAAAATGAGTCCCTGGGAAGTAAGAGGCTTTCAGGGGCAGAGGCTGGACTCCGACCCCAGCTTCCTGCTCAAGTCTGGAAGGGAGTGAAGTAACCAGGGTCTGGGCTAGGGGACTGATAACTGTTTTCCAGGAGCTTCTATTCTGGTTGGGGAGCCTGAAAACTCTTACAAGGCTCAGTGGCAAGACTAGAAGACATGTGAGGAAGGAGAGCTCAGTGGAGCAGATGAAGGCTGAGAAGGCCCCTGTCCAATGCTGTATTGGTCTAGAGCAGTAGTTCTCAACCTGTGGGCCATAACCCCTTTGAGGATCAAATGATCCTTTCATGGGGGTCACCTAAGACCATGGGGAAAATAGAGATTTGCATTACAAGTCATAACAGTAGTAAAATTACAAGTTATGAAATAGTAACACTTTTATGGTATGGGGGTGCGGGGTCACCACATCATGAGGAACTGTATTAAAGGGTTGCAGCATTAGGAAGGTTGAGAACCACTGCCCTAGAGAATCTGCTGGACCCAGGAGAGATGAGGAAGGCTTCTGATTATAAATGTGGCATGAGCCGGACATGATGGCACACGCCTTTAATCCCAGCACTCAGGAGGCAGAGGCAGGCGGATTTCTGAGTTCGAGGCCAGCCTGGTCTACAAAGTGAGTTCCAGGACAGCTAGGACTACACAGAGAAACCCTGTCTCGAAAAACCAATAAATAAATAAATAAATAAATAAATAGATAGATAAATAAATAAATAAATAAATAAATAAATAAATAAATAGGCATGCGAGTCTGGAACAGCAACTTTACAAATGGGATCTGGGGAATATTCTGTTCTAGCTTTGGTGGGGGGACTAGAGAAAGCAAGACTGTAGGCAGGCACACCAGCAGAGAGTAAGAACACAGCAGAGTGGGGTTAGTCGGTGGGATACTGGAGGAGTGAGGGGTCAGTGCACTGGATTTGACCTGGACCTGACCCTTCCTGTGTGCCTTCAGCTCCTCCTGGGGGAAGAGGATTCCAGCCTGTTGGCCCACCTCTCCGGCCCAGTCCAAGTTCCTCTGTCTCTCTGCATATTGGGCGTCTGGGATCTATCTCCCTCCTCAGCTAAAGAGCAGAGGTGGAGGCTTCCTCACTGGGACAAAGAGATGACAAACTGCATGCACTGTATATTTGGTGTTTTATTTATGAGATTTGCATGGGATTTAATGTGATGCAAGCTTCAGCCTTTTTTTTTTTTATATATAAGCTTTCAGGTTCCTTTTTTAGTGTGGATATTTCCTTGACTGAAGATGGATATTCTTGTAGCCCGTTTGAATACTAAGTCCCCCAACAAAGGCAGTTGAGCAGTTTAAGATGACCCATATCTAAATACATTTTTTTCATGAGTTTATGCTCTATATATGCCTGTGTTCTTATGTCTGTCTCTGAATGTAAAAATACAAGAATATGTTCACTTTGTATGTAGGTTTCTGTAAGCAAGAAATAAACCTTTGCCGTCTAAGCCATCGAGAGTTTATTATCATTGTGACCTAGTCTATCCTGCCTGACAAAAGGGTCTGTCTCTTGAGAACTTCCACAAATCTGGGCATGTTGGCTCACTCCTATCACATGCTCTGTACCTGATATAACATGTTTTCTGCTATCCAGAGAGCCACAAATTAAAATGTCTACACTGGGGTCAAGTAAACCATCTAAAGGAGTGAAGATGACCAGATGGGGCTGGGAAACAGATTGCATGCCTTACCTTGAAGCAGCCTTCTTTTACCTGGTCCATTACTCCAGGAACAAACAGGCTCAGTGTTGCCACATCCTCTGATTTTGTTAAAGAGAAATTGGGAAAATGGGTTTCTGTTTACAACATCTTATAATTTTCAAACATTGGTACAGCCTTTTTTAAATGTTTTATTGACCAAATAAAATAGCTTCAGGTCAACTTTGGCCAATAGTACACTAATTTGATTCTAATCTAACATGACATTTTCTAGATGGGAAGTCTGGAGCCAGTCAGGACAAGAAGGGGGTTAGTCTTTAAAAGGAGTTTTTCCTAACTAAGAGGGTTCAATGTGTTTTCTAAAAAGTCTGTTAGAGGGTCTGGGGCTGTAGTGCAGTGGCACAGTGCTTGCCTGGAATGCTGGGGCTCTAAATTCAATACTCAGCAGGTCACACAAAGTATAAACCAGAAAATACAAGGCTCAATCAAGGATTAGAGGGAATATTTTCCATTTGTTGAGTACCGACAGCCCCAACAGCAACTCTGTATGCAATCTATGCTAAAAGAGAGAAAGTGGTTAGCCCAAAAGTTCATGGACATTTTCTAGAAACCAATCAGAAGGATTCCTTCTTGCTGTCAAACCTTCGTAAAGCATGGAATGAAAGAGTTGAGACTACAGGGAACACATCAGGCAGAAAGAAGCACTTCTCATAAACGTCTCTCCCTTTTCCTACCAAGGTTGTTATGTAATGGTTTCGGTTGGTGTTCTATTGCTGTGATAAATATCATGACCAAAGCAACTTAGAGAGGAGAGGGTCTATTTGACTGACATGTCCCAACCACAATCAGTCACTGGAGGGAGTCAGGGCAGGAACTCAAGGCAGAACCCTAGAAGTAGGAACTGGTGCGAGGCATTAGAAGGTCACTGCTTCCTGACTTGTTCATCATGATTTTCTCAGCCTGCTTTCTTACACAATTAAGAACTACCTGCCCAAGACTGGTATCAACACAGTAGGCTGGGCTCTCCTACTTCAATCATTAATCAAGAAATTACTCCACAGACATGCCTGCAGACCAGCCTCATGGGAACATCTCCTGAATTGAGGGCTTCTTCCCAGATGACTGCAGTTTGTGTCAAGTTGACAAACAAACCAGTACAGTTGATCCTTTGCCAGCTTCACACACACACACACACACACGTTCAAACACACACATTTTCACACACTCACATACATACACACATACATATATAAACACATATGCCATATACACAAACACATACATGACTATTTAAAATTTTCCTTTCTTGCTTATCCTCAAGATCTCATGTTAATATTAGTATCACAACATAAAACACAGTCCTTTTGTGTATGTGTATGTGTATGTGTACGTGTATGTGTATATGTGTGTGGGGTTTTTTGGTTCAGGGTTTCTCTGTGTAGTCCTGGCTGTCCTAGAACCCAATCTATAGACCAGGCTAACTTTGAACTCAGAGATCCAACTGCCTCTGCCTCCCAAGTGTAAAGACATACAACATCCCATACACTCACAGTGCAACTTTTTAAAGATCTTTACTTTTTTTCCTTATTAATTGCATGGGTCTTTTGCTTGCATGTATGTCTGTGTACTGTGTGTATGCAACGCCTACCAAGACCAGAAAAGGGTATCAGTCCCTCTGGAATTGGAATTAGGACCTTATGGGTGCTAGGAATTGAACCCAAGTCCTCTGGAATTGCAGCCCATGTGCTTGACCACTGTGCTATCTCTCCAGGATTAATTGGTTGTTTTTGAGATGGAGTCTAACTCTAACCCATTTAGAACCCATTTTCAAATTCATTTTGTAAGCCAAGCTAGCCTCAAACTCATGGCACTCTTCCTACCCCCAACTGACTGAGTACTGAATTACAGCTTCTTATTAAGAGCCACCAGGCCCAGCTAATAATGGAGCATATGTTTGTTATGCTCCTGTGCTGTTGTGCCAGTCCTCTTTAAGTCACTGCACAAAGTCACTCCTGGTGAGCTAATACAATACTGGGAAGACCAGGAGAGCTCATCCTTCCCTGTCGGTGGGGGGACTCAGAGCTCAGCAACATACCTGATAAGTGACAGTTTTTCCTGGCATTACCTGTGCCTGTCCCTCTTTTTACTCTTTGGATGATGGCATCCAAAGACATCTTGTTCTCTTAACTCAAGGCCTTGAGAAGGCAAGCTATTCCTACAGCCCTGCAGATGGCAAAATAACAGACCTGCAGCTCTCATCCCGGGACACAGTAAGAGACAAAAAGACTAAAGCCAGCACAATAAGAGACAAAAAGACTAAAGCCAGCCTCATGCCTCAGTCCCTCCCTGTGATAACTTAGATATACGATTGCCCTTTAATAGACCTGCTTAAGCTGGCTAGCAGTGCCCTGTTCTTCCGGTGACAGATGACTGAGCCCACACAGGCATAGGGCAGGGAAGCGCTGCAAACTCAACTCAGCTAAGACTGCTGCTTGGGGCTAATGAAGGGTCCCCAGTGTTCCAAGGTCACACAGCCAAAAAGGATAACAGAAAAAGGCATAAGAAAGGGAAGTGAGGGGAGAGCTGCAAGAAGGCTACGTGGAGAAGGCCCTGCCACTAAGCCCACCCGGAGCTCCAGCCCCAGAACCCACTGGGAGGTAGAAGGCATGTTGCCCTCTGACCTCCACAAGCTACATGCATCCTGCCCACCCATCAGCTAGTTAGTTAAAATAAAAAGGTTTATGCTAGTGTAAATCAGCAGTTAGCTGGGGTACGCATCTTTTAAATAACTAAATGACAGGGGAGGAAGCAGAGAGGAGGACTTCTCACTTTTATGGAACCCTGCTCTTCTCCGAGCCAGACCTAGCAAGGCTTTCCACACCATTAGCTAGCCAAGTAATTTTCAAATCATGTGGACCCCACAAAGGGTTCCTGAGAGAGTGTGGTGAACATGCAGAGGTCAGCTTTGAGAACAGGGAAGAATTAAGAATTAAGCTTTGTATGGTGACACAAGCTTCTAGTCCTAACACTCCCTAGCTCTGGGAGGAAGCAGGTGAACCCCTATAACTTCAAGGCCACCCTGGTCTATACAGAAAGGTCTATACTGTATACAGAACTGGTCTATACAGGGTTACATGGAGACTACCCAAAACTGGGCACAGTGGTGCATGCACTTGCTCTCGAGCACACACACACTCACACACACACTCACACTGCTCTGGCTTCCACACTGACACCTCTCTGAGTGGATCCCTTCCTGTGATGCTGGGCAGCCCTGAGGCTTCTTGAAGCCAGTGGACTGTGAACACTGCTTTCCCAACCGGCCACTCCCTGTGGCTGTCATCACAGAGCAGGGAAGGATGGTGCCTGATCTGAGTGTTGAGCTGCTAAGCTTCTGCCTTGATGCTCTAAAGAAATGACTAATAAGTTCCCAACCGTGAAGTGCCCTCCTCGCCCCTCCCCACAACAACCCAAGTTTTGTTTCAAGAGTACATATTACATTCTGTCTGGTCACTCCGGCTCTACAGGAACATGGCCCACTCCTGCCCATACTTGGAGTCCAGGGAGGAAAATGACCTCCTAACACCTATTCCATCTAGGCTACACTCGACTCCTGTCCTGACTCTTGTAGGCTGACACTTAGCCCATCTCCTTTGATAGCTAACTGTGCAACGCTACGTTCACACTCTGTAGCGAGTGAAGGTATCCCGTGTAGACCCTCATGGGGTCCGGAGCTTTTCCCCAAAGCAAGATCTATCCTTTTATCCGACTTGGTACCTGTGTTAAGCTCTTCAGGCCTTTATGTTCCTTAGAGATACTAATTTGATCACTCTAAGCCGGGCTAGTGTCAATCTGTGTCCCCAACCCCCAGAATAATTGTTCAAAGAGGACAGGCCTATTGTGCAGTTTCTCTCTGGGGGGCTCAGAGTAATTGATGAGTGAACTCATTCTCTACAGCACCTTGGGAATGGTGTTCCTATTCAGTATACTCCAGCGCCAGCGCCAGCCACTGTAAAATCAACAACTTCCTGCCTCAAGCCTTCCTTTTCCATTCTGCTTACTTTTAGTTTCCAATCACCAGAGGTTTTTGTTTTTGTTTTGTTTTTTGGTGTTTGTTGTTTTTAAGCCACAGGGTGGTGGTGGTGGTGGTGGTGGTGCACACCTTCAATCCCAATACTTGGGAGGCAGAAGCAGGTGGATCCCTGTGTTCAAGACCAGCCTAGTCTATAGAGCGAGTTCCAGAACAGCCAGGGCTATACAGAGAAACCCTGACTCATGACAAAACACGGAGAAGGAAGAGGAGGAAAAGGAAGAGGAAGAAGAAGAGGAGGACAAAAGGAGGAAGAGGAGGAGGAGAAAATTAAGTCAAAACATTTCCAGGAAAATGAACAGAACTGGAAATAATTATGTTAAGTGAAATTGGCCAGACTGATAAAGACAAAAAGTGCGTGTAGAGAACCTAGATTTAAAATCATGCTTTAGTACCTACATGGGGGAGAGGGGCCATGAAGTTAGAAAGTGGGGTCATGAGAGGGGAGGAAGAGATCTTAGGGAGGTGGGAAGTATAGCAGTGGAATCTATGGAGCAGAAATAGAAGGGACTCACTAGCTGGAGGAAGGGAACCAGTAGGAGCTGCAAGGGGACATGAGTGGGCACAGTGTAAAAAGACACGCATGCGTGAAAATACCATGGTGGAACCCACTGCTGTGTGTGCTAACCTGGAAAGTAATGGAAAAAAAATGTTTCCACATATTAACTCCTCAAATAACATCTCTATTGACCTTACACCAAAGTCATGCATCTGCCACAAGGATACATCCCCATTGACACAACAAGCTCTGTGTCACGGTGACCAAATGCCAGATAGAAACAACCTAAGGATGTATTCATGTTTCTCAGTTGGAGGGGGACTGGCTTATTGCCATATAGCTCCATGTCCTTGGGCAAATCACTTTCGTCCTGGGTGTGTCCTACTGAAGAGCTAGGACTACCACACAGATAAGAGACCCCAGGCAAGAGAAGAAGAGTTCCCAGTTCTACCGTTCCTCCAGCCAAGCCCAGCTTCCACCTCCCACTGCCTCTCACCAGCAGCATCCTACTTGTGAATCTATTGATTCCATCAGTGTCCTCACACTCACACAATAGGAAGGTCCTCACCGACATTCCCAGAAGTGCACTTTATTAATCTCTCATACATGGTTTTTTGTATTGGTGGTGTTCTGGTTTAGAGGTTTTGACACAAAGGTCTCCTTTCGTTTGGCTGCCTTAGAACTCGTTATGTAAACCAGTCTGACCTTGAATTTGCTGTAATCCCCCTGCCTATGTCTCCTGAGTGTTAGGACCGTAGATGTGCATCACTATACCCAGGCCATTTAGGTGTTTAAGGTTTTTATAAGTTTACTTTTGTGTGTATGTACATGCACATGTACATACATGAGTGCAAGTGCCCGAGGAAGCCAGAAGAGGACATCTCATCCTCTGGAGGTGAAATTACAAGCTATTGTGACCCTCCAGTGTAAATGCTAGGAACTGAAGTCAGGTTCTCTGAAACAGCTGAGCCATCTATCTCTCCGGCCCCTCAAACTGGCTTGACTTTTCACTTGTGTTCATAATTCATTACTTTTTAATATTTTTTTTCTAATTTTGAGTCTTAGTATGTGTATAGACAGGGTGCGATATGTGAACATATGTCCGTCTCTGGGACGCGCCTGTGGCAGTCAGAGGACAAAATTCTGTAGTTGGTTCTTGTACCGTGATGGGTTCCAAGAATCATATCAGGTCATCAGGCTCGCATGGCAAGAACTACCTAGAGAGCGAGCCATCACACTGGCCCTCGTTTCTTTTTTATCTTGAATAATATTTAATCGTCTGGATGCAACACAGCCTCAAATGTTTTCTGCGCTGCGCTGCGGGGTGGGAGTGGGAG
>LR754788.1:14115-29155 GCA_902729485.2 Mus minutoides
ATATTATTTTATAACGATGGATATTTTCATGACAGCAAAAAAACTATCAGTGGGTTACAAGAAAATATTGAATATATAAAAAGAAGTTCAATGTATACATAGTATACAAAGAACTATGCAACTCCAGGTTGAAGAGATGGCTCAGTGGCTGTGAGCATTGGCTGCTCTTCCAGATGGCCCACGTCCCATTCCCAGCACCCACATCCTCACATCCATATGCTGTGTCATGTATCTGGGATTTCAACTCTCCTCTGGCAAGATAAGAGAGAAGAAAAATCCTCTAAAAGCAAACGGGGCCAGCTAACCCCAAGTACACAGCACAGCAGCAAAAACTGCAAGCGCACTTGCCTCGCTGCTGATGTGGGAGAGGAGAATGACTCAGCAGGGCTGTCCTCTGGCCTCCACACGTGGTGTGGCACCCATGTGCAGGGGGCAGGGGTGAGGAGAGAGAGAGGGAGAGAGAGAGAGAGAGAGAGAAAAGAACGAACAAAGAAAGAAGCAAAGAACAAAGAAACAGAGAAATGTTTTAAAGCTAATAAACCTGGAAGCACACTGCTTGGTGAGATAAGTCAGAAACAAAATGGAATTCTATATATATATATATATATATCACAATAAAATATCCAGACTCTACAAGTTCAAAGCTAGAAAGCAGATTCCAGGTTTGCAGGGGTCATCAGTCTTATGGTTTACTGGATGCAAGAAGCTTGCTATGGTGACAGTAAATTCTAGAAATAGTAATGATAGAGGTACAACCTTCTAATGTAATTAATATTATTGATGAGTATGTTTAAGTGGGTCTAACTACATTTCACATGATGCATATTTTAGAGCCGCTTTGAAGTCTTTAGAGGAGATGTATTTCTGTAAAACACCCACACTGTGGCTTGAGAGATGGCTCAGTGTTTAAGAACACTGACTGCGGCCGGCCCTCAGCCAACGTTGAGCCCCTTGAGCCCAGATTCCTGCTCCCGTTTATTTCTCTGCACGCCGGCAGGATGGCCCACAAGCAGATCTACTACTCAGACAAGTACTTCGACGAGCACTACAAGTACCGGCATGTCATGTTACCCAGAGAACTCTAAACAAGTACCCAAAACTCATCTGATGTCTGAAGAGGAGTGGAGGAGACTTGGTGTCCAACAGAGTCTAGGATGGGTTCATTACATGATTCATGAGCCAGAACCGCATATTCTTCTCTTTAGACGACCTCTTCCAAAAGAACAACAAAAATGAAGTGCAGCTGGATCATCTAACCTTTTTCAAATTTAATGTATATGTGTATATAAGGTAGTATTCAGTGAATACTTGAAAAATGTACAAACCTTTCATCCATACCTGTGCATGAGCTGTATTCTTCACAGCAACAGAGCTCAGTTAAATGCATCTGCAAGTAGGTTGTTTTAAGTTGTTCAAAATAAAGTTTCTTGTAGTTTTTTTCTTAATATAAATAAATGCCTGTTTTATTTTACCTGTTTTGATAAATAAAGTTTGTATATTGCATTTATAAAAAAAAAAAAAAGAAAAAGAAAAAGAAAAGAAAAAAGAACACTGACTGCTCTTCCAAAGGTCCTGAGTTCAAATCCCAGAAACATGGTGGCTCACAACCACCCATAATGAGATCTGACGCCCTCTTCTGGTGTGTCTGAAGACAGCTACAGTGTACTTAGATATAATAATAAATCTTCAGGTCAGAGTAATAGTAGCCAACCAGAGCAAGCAACCTTCATTCCCAGCAATCACATGATGGCTCACAACCATCAGTACAGCCACAGTGTACCAGATAGATAGATAGATAGATAGATAGATAGATAGATAGATAGATAGATAGATAGATCTTTAAAAAAAATCACCCACACTGCTCAGGTAATCTGCAAACCACCAGTGATGGTCCAAGAATAAAGTCTCTGACAGCTAACTGCAGATGCCGGCCCCAGGTTGGGGTCTTTTCCCTTAAGTCTCATGAAACATGTCCCCAGACTGTCCTTTGAAAGGTACAAGTCCTCTGGCCATTCATCTTCTGGGCACACTGCTCTCCCCACTCTAGACCACACTCAAGGAGAACACTGTCCTTTCTCCACACTCCTGGAGCCTTGGTACCCAGAACTCAGGATGACAAGCCCTTCTGTCAGATCTCACCTATGCCGAGGTTGGGAAAACACTCAGAATTGGAAGCTGGGCAGTGTTCCTGCTTCAATGAATGGCTCCTTCTGGACACACATCCCCTCATTACCTCTAGCAGATGAAACACACACACACACACACACACACACACGAGGGGGGGCAGAGAGACAGAGGCAGACAAAGGCACAGAGATAGAAAGACAGACACAGACATACAGACACAGAGAGAAAGACAGACAGACAGACAGACAGACAGACAGACAGACAGACGCAGACACAGACATAGGCAGAGAATACAGTAAATGAAAACCCTGAAACATGAACGTGGTCTTGGCTGAGGGGTGAATAGGAAGCCACAGCCTAGTTTTCACTCCCGGCCCATGAGGCTGTGATAGTGCCTCTGAGTGCCTGCTCTACCTGCCCCTCCCTCTGCCCTGTTCCTTGTTCGGTCAGTGGACCATGTGCTCCCTGCCACCTTCAGGTGTTGTCCACAGAAAAAGAGTTACCAAGGAAGAGGATCAAATTGCTCCAGAAAACCAAAGGGGACATGAGCAGACCTGAGCCACAGCTCATACATAGAACATACAGAGGGGAGAAAAATGTCCCTGAACTTTCTCTAAACAGAGGAGCCATGACCACCCAACTTCTCCCCATCAGACTCCTCCCTTCCCGTGAGTCACCTCCTCCTACACTGGACACAGAGCTCCTTCTGAGACAAGTGCTGCTAAGTCTCTGTTCCTGGGTGATAGGCCAGGAGACCCAGAGGACACACCCTCAAACACTAGCCAGTCAGCTGGTCCCATATGGCCCCCAGAGCCAGCTCTGTCAACTTCTTGCTAGGAGGAAATTCCATCATCCTGGGGCATTTGGTTACACGGAGAAGCCCAGGTTGTTGGAATTCAGACCCCAAACAGCTGAGGTGCATAGTGAAAATACCAAAGGGGACCTGGCCTCCAGGTTCTCCCAGCATCCCTCAGTCCCTACCTGGCACACTTCACCCTCTACCCTGAACTTTCTAGCCCAGGGACTGGGTTTCCCTCCCTCCAGAAGCTCCTCCATGTGTAAGCTAGACATTTTGGTCTCCACAATGTGTGTGTGTGTGTGTGTGTGTGTGTGTGTGTGTGTGTGTGTGTGTGTGTGTGTTTTCTCTCCCTTAGTGCTCTTTCTCTTCTCTCTCCCCTCTGTCTCCCTCCCCATGGTGACTTACTTCTCTGGCCTCCTTCCTTGGACCAGTGAAATCACGTGAGAGCAGCTTCCCAATAAACCTGCCTTTATACACTCTCATCTGGCTTGAATTGCTTCATTTTGCAGATGGAGAAAAAAACTTATCATGGGTAACTGGGTGAATTTCTGTCTCCCAGAAGGAAGCATGCCTCTAGATCCGGGAACTCTCTGTGTGTTGCTGACTGGTTCGAGGCCACACGAGGGTGCCCCTGTCCTTTCAAGGGGACAGGGTTTTCCATCAGCCTTACTTCTCAGGTGTCGTCCTGCTGCCTAGAAATTCACAAAGGAGTAAGGAAGGGGACAGGACAGAAGACAGGACAGAGAAGGGAGGGGAAAGGAAGTGAGTGTGCCAGACCCCGCCCCCAGCCCATGTGACCCTGGGGGTTGCTTCTGCCTGGAAAGAGGCTCACTGAAAGAGGCTCACTCAGCTCAGAGACTGTAGAGCAGAGGTGCTGACACCAGAGCGGAGGTCCTGAGGGCAGTGGTGCAGCTGAAGCCCTTCTCCACAGAGGCGGAACAGAGCCAGGAGCAGAGACCGCGCAGCTCCTCTCAGCCCCTTCACTGGCCCATCCGCCCGATGTGAGAGCCTGCTCACAGGTGAGTGGTCACCCCTACGAGTGGGTCAAGGAGGAAAGCTCGATAGCGCTACCCACAGTGGGCTAGATCCTCTCTATAAATCAGCAGTCGAGGGAAGGGCCCTCGGACCTGCCCACAGGCCAGTGTGGTAGAGGCAGTCCCCAGGTGATGCGCCCTCCTCTCAGGAATGTCAAGACCTCACTTTTAAATTTCCAGAATCTCCCTGCCACTGCTCAAGTCTCTATGGAACAAGCGAGGCCCAGCGCTGCTGAAGGATCTGTCACTCCTGTACGTTTCCATAATGTGTCATAGAATCGTCAAGGCTTTCTCTGGTACAAGTGGGAAGGACAATGGTCAGCCATCACATGGCCAGGGTCTGCATGCAGTGGGAAAGAGACAATATACCTGGAGGGATGCCTGCTGCCCTAGAACATTACCCAAGGAGGACACAGGATGCTATACCCTACTAACTTTAAGCTGGAGTTCTTAGAAATGAAGATAGTGACTCTCCACAATCTCCAGGTGCTGTGTGGGACTAACCCACTTCACACACACACACACACACACACACACACACACGATGGTCAAGTGTGGACAGTGGCTATTGCACCCGTGCAT
Organism: Mus minutoides; assembly: GCA_902729485.2. Taxonomy (NCBI): domain Eukaryota; kingdom Metazoa; phylum Chordata; class Mammalia; order Rodentia; family Muridae; genus Mus; species Mus minutoides. Next base: position 18,657 of record LR754788.1, read on the forward strand.
TATATGGCACTATTAGAGGGTGTGGCCTTGTTGGAGTGGATGTGTCACTGTGGGTGTGGGCTTTAATACCCTCATCCTAGGTGCCTGGAAGTCAGTATTCTCCTAGCAGCCTTCAGATGAAGATGTAGAACTCTCAGCTCCTCCTGCACCATGCCTGCCTGCATGCTGCTCTGCTCACACCTTGATGATAATGGACTGAACCTCTGAACCTGTAAGCCAGCCCCAATTAAATGTTGTCCTTATAAGAGTTGCCTGGTCATGATGTCTATTCACAGCAATGGAAACCCTAAGACACGGGCCTACCTGGTTGTTGCTAGGTAATTGTTGGGCAGGGTATAGAAGGAATGCCAACACCAGGCATGTACATTATACGCAGACATATGCAAGCAAAACACTTACCTAGAACAAAAATATTCAAAAACACAGAGAGAGAAGCAGATAGACAGACAAGCAATGACAGGACATCTTCAGAGCTTGGTGAGAATGTGTTCAAAACCAAAAGCCAGGCAGGCGAAGGTGGTGCACTCCTTTAACCCCAGCACTTGGGAGGCAGAGGCAGGCAGATCTCTAAGTTCAACACCAACCTGGTCTACAGAACAAGTTCCAGGACAGCCAGGGCTACATGGAAAAGCCCTATCTCAAAAAAACCAAAACAAAATAAAGCCAAAGGCCATGGTACCATGGTCTCATGCTTCTGATCTTGAGCAAAACATTCAACTTCTTAAACCTCTATTTCTTTATCCATAAGTTATAACACAAAACCTGTGTATTAAAGTCCCAGAACCGAGGCTCCGTCTGTCGATCACACGGAGCACCCCCCCCCCATACACTCCATTGTGTGCTGCTGAGTGGAGCAGACCCAGGAAGGATTCCAGTGTATCGCTTGCCAGTCTGCTTTGCCAGTCTTTACTTAAGCATCAGAGTCTAAGACTGCACAGTGATGTGGCACCACCTCTTTCTTTGCAGCATCCCATGGTGTCTGGCACACAGAAGACTCAAAAAAAAAAATTCCATTCACTAGTAATGATCCCCAGGCTGATCATACACAGAATCTGACCTCTAGGACTCTCATAAGCTACAAAAGAGGAAACAAGAGGCAAAGAGCCCAGAAAAAACGTTATGAGATGTGTCACAGGCTACGCCTGGACAATTGGAGATTTTAGGATTTTTTTTAATTATTTATTTATTTCATGTATGTGAGTACACTGTAGCTGTCTTCAGACACACCAGGAGACGGCATCGGATCCCTTTAGAGGTGGTAATGAGCCACTGTGTGGTTGTTGGGAATTGAACTCAGGACCTTTGGAAGAGCAGTCAGTGCTCTTAACTGCTGAGCCATCTCACCAGCCCGGATTTTAGGATTTTAAATCAGGAGAAGATGCCACTGCCAACAGCAGCAGAGAGCAGAGGACCTAGTGCTCATTTCCCCAACTCTGGCTGGCCTCCTCCCGTGAAGGCCCCTTGTGGTGTCCCTAGAGCTGGCCTGGCCCTTCTTCCTCTTTTTCTTTTTGCAGCAGAAGAAAACTCTCCAGTCCTCTTGTTGGGCTCCTTGTGACTGGGATCCTAGTCTGGTTGACTCTAGTAGCCACCATGGTCTATTTCTTGTTCCTCACAAAGGTTGGCTTCTCTCTGACATGATCCCACCCTGGGTAGCCAGATCAGGAGGAAAGAAAACCCATTGTCTAATCCTGGTCCTGCCCCCTTCCCCAAGCCTGGCTTCTCAAGAATACATCCCTCCCATCCCACCAGAGCCTCCCTGAGGAACTGCTGACTGGGACAGCTTCCTCAGAGATAATTAAGGCACACCAAGGGATCCCCTGCTGGCCTCTCTCCTGTGCTCCACACAGCTTGCCTGAGAGCGAGTGCTCAGCCTGGGGTCAGTCTGACCCAATAAGGGGTTGCAGTGCAGTACCAGGGCCTGGCTGACATCACTAAAGAAAATGGTGGTGCCTGGCCTAGCTGGTGGGGCCAGCACCTCCCAGAGCTGCAGCATTATCCTGCAGTGTGAGATGCAAGTGCCAGATACCAGTCCTGGCGGCAAGCCCAGGATTGCTAGTTATGTCTTTTTCCAAGACAGGAAGCCAGGCAGCAGGACACTCACACATTCTGCCTCAGCAGAGGGTCTGCTCAAAGCAGGGCCACCAAATTCAAGGAGAACTGAGATGCAGGAAGTTCCGCCCAGGATCTTCCTCCAAGTGTCTGGCCCCACCTTTCAGTTCAGGGTCTGGATCATTCCATGTGGTCAAATGTAAATAGCTGATCTCTTCCTAAATGGGTCCTCAGCCTTTCCCTTTGTCTTAGATCAGTATTCCTCTGGCCCTGCGCTTGCTGGTCTCCTCTGGTCCAGCAAAGAAGAATATTCTGAAGGCATCCACTTCTCTCCTGGGATCTCTTCCCATCATGAAAACTGATAGAGAAAAGAGGTCTCCATGTCCCTCTTGGATATAGAATCCTTCCTTAGCACACTGACCCCACATCTGCCTTGAAAGCTGGGACTTTCCTGACTGTATGGATAACCTTCATCTTTTCCCAGGGCCAGCATCCAACATGACCACAGACCAATGTCCCCTTTGTCCACTCCTAGTAAGTTCCACTTGACCCCACACCTGTCCCACACTGTCCACTATAGCAACCTAGCTCCCTGGGAATACAGTATCTCCCTGGAGCTTCAGAGGGGTGTCTCATAAACAGCCCAGACCTACTGAATGCAAGCATGGTCACCTCTTCAACCTTGCCTGCTCATTTGAGCCTGAAAACTGCTGGATGGTGTCTAGAAGACAGTCTATATCTCCTGATGCTCTTGATCCTGAAGGATAAGTTAGTCCTCTTCACAGCCTCCTGTAAATCTTGCCTCTGCCTCTAGGACATGGGCTCTCAGACAGCCCTGCCTCCCTGGTAAGCCTTTCTCCTTCTCTTCCTAAAGGCTTGAATCAGGGCAGTATCACTCCCATTACAACAAACCCATCTCCCCAAAATGCCAAGAGATGTTTATCGTAGCCCTTTTAGAGTTAGGCTGCTCTTTAATGGGCAGTACACCACCCTGACCCTGTCCTGCAGCTCCCCATCCATCTGAGAGGACTGAGATGCCTACCAGAATCTAACAGTTAAGAATGGTGGGGGATTAGCCAGGGGTCTGTAGCGGTGAATTAGTTAAGCCACTTTGGCTCCTGACAGGTCGTGTGCCCACACTGCACCCAACCAAGACCTCTCTGGATTTGCAAATGAATATCACACACACACACACACACACACACACATACACACACACAGTCCCAACAAAACCTCCAGTCTCTCCGTGTTCACTGGAGAGCCCAACACGTGTCCTTGATGCACCCAAATGCTTCACCATTTTTCTAAGGTGACTTGGGCAAGGACCAACACCAGCCCCACCTGGGCCATGAGTGCTCCTCCAAGATGCTGACCCCAGTGGGCTCTCTGAGCATGATGGCTAGCCCTAGTGCCACAGCCCAGTTATAGAATACTCTTTGGACTGGAGGGAGTGGGCAGCCATGTCTATGACAAGGACCCTAAAGGCACAAGGTCACCTACTTGGCTGTAAAGACTTCTACCCAATCCTGCCTCGGTGTGTTACCTACAAGCCCTGGGCCTGAATGGTATAGGAAGCCTCCTGGGTAGTCTCTGGAGCAGCCCAGAATTCCAGCCTTGTTGTGCAATGTGTCACCTAAGCATGTCTTATGTTACCGACTGTCTCCCCCCCCTTTGTCTCTGTGTGTCTCCATGGTCCCATGTGCCCTGTGTCCCTGTGACCAATATTCTCTGTATCCTATGTCTTCATGTCACTGATGGCTCTCTGAAGTGGCTGTCCTACTCCATTCTTGTTGTCTATGCCTACCTGCCAGTATTATTTATTTACACTGTTTGCCAGTAATGGTCTGAAGCTCACAATGTTCTCAGGGTGATGGCACCCCCTGCCAAGAGCCCTCTACTGCCTCCCACACTGCCTTATCCCTCCTGTGGCTCACAGCTGCCAAGACTTTTGCTATCAATAAATGGTTTGGCCTACAGTTTGAAAAACATAAAGAAGGAAAAAAGGAAGGAAGGAAGGAAGGAAGGAAGGAAGGAAGGAAGGAAGGAAGGAAGGAAGGAAGGGAGAGGAGGAAGGGAGGGAGGGAGAAAAGAAGGGAGGGGGAAAGTGAGGGAGAGACAGAGGAGAGAGAGACAGAAAGAAAATGTTCACAAATAGAACTGCCTTGGGAATTTCCCTCTATGTACACCTCTTCTCATATCTTACTATCAAGGGCGTGATTAAGCTCCTGGAGTGCTGGGCAGGGCATCATGTCGACTTCCATTCTTCATTCTGAGCCCCTGTTTTCTTCCATTACCATTTGGAGAGTTCCTTTAACCACCCTCAAGGACAGCAAGCTCTTAGTATTTCTTTGTAGGTCACATGCATCGTCTTTGCCCCCAGAGCATCTGTAGAAGTCATGTAAGGGAGGAGAGATGGCTTTGCTCAAGGTTTTGGAGGGACTGCTCCACGGTCTCTTGGCCCCGTGTGCTCAAGATCATCATGGTGGCAGGGCCATGAAGTGGCAGAACCGCTCTCAGCTCATGGAAGTCAGGAAAGAGAAAGGAAGAAGGAACCATGGACAAAACACCCTCAAAGACCAGCACTAATCCACACCTTCCTCAAAGACCAGCGCTAATCCACACCTTCCTCAAAGACCAGCGCTAATCCACACCTTCCTCAAAGACCAGCGCTAATCCACACCTTCTTCAAAGACCAGTGCTAATCCACACCTTCCAGCAAGGCCTCACCTTCTGAAGTCACCACCACCTGCCAAAATAATGTCACCAAGTAGGGGCCAAGTATTCAATGAGTGAGCCTGTCAGGGACATATCCGATCTAAACTATACCACCCTTCCTCAGAAAAGGAAGTGTGATGTGTGATGTGTGTGTGTGTGTGTGTGTGTGTGTGTGTGTGTGTGTGTGTGTGTTTCTGCCTTATTTTTTTAGTTCTGTGCATCAAATAACACAAACATACATAAAGTGTTGTGAGATTCCACTGGAAAGAAACACGTCCATCTGACTGCAGGAGCTGAGAAGGCCTAGGAAGTTACACAGTGAGACACCCTCTGACTTGCCTGAGTCAGAACTGCCTTAAACCCCCAGCTCCAGGGGAAAGCAAGAGAGGAAAGGAGAAGAAGGAAAATTGTGTGGGGTGGAGCTAGAGCCAGAGGAAGGAAGAAAACTCAGAGAGGTGAAGGAGGAAAGGAAGAGAGAGGAAAGATGGTAGCTAGCTGGTCAAAGTGGTGATTTTCCAAAGGGGGCGGGGCCTAGATGAGAAAGACTGATCAGCAAGCAGCCTTCCTGCCTTCTTTCCCTTCCAAAGCATCTCTCTAGACCTGAGTTCCACAAGACTGAGCTTTGAGGACAATGTGCCTTTCTCCTTCCATGCTGCCAGTTCTTAAATTGCTTTCCTCTTGTCCCCTCAGCACTGGCTTCTGAGCAGAAAACAGCAGCAACCTAGGAACCCAGCTTTCTTGGACTCTTTTGCTCCTCTGCCCCTCCCCCCTGTACATGCAGCACCCCTCTACACTCTCACAGACCACAGGACAAAGCCGAAGGAGCAATCCGAGACTTTATTTGATTATGAGACTTTATTTGATTATGCAAGGGAATAATTTTCTAATATTTTTCCAGTCCTGCTGGATGGTCAGTCTCTGAAGAGTCTGAGAAGGCATAAGAGAACACTCCAAGAAGTACCTCGACTGCAGTGCCCTGCACTGACAGCCTGGGACTTATCTAGGACATTGATGACCTCAGTCACTCGGATGCTCCCAATGTGCTGAAAATCTGCTAAGAGCTTGTGTGAGTCACGAGCACAGCCCATGATGAGGAAGGTGGTATTGAGATTCCCTACAAGGAAGGAAGAGAAGAATAAGAGATGGATAGCTTCAAGAATCAAGAGTCCTGCTCTCTTCCCAGAGGCTGGCCCTTCACCAACCAGGACACCTGCTCTCCCACCAGAGATTTGGATTCCAGGAACCATACCTGGTCTGGCTGGGAATTCATGTGTCTAGCCTCCTGTACCCAGATCTTACCTCGAGATCTCACCAGTCTCCCAGGTGGAACAAAGGCCCTGGAGATTATACATTGCCCACAGACAGTCATTTGATAAAAGTTCCTCTGCTCTCACCTGCCTGAAATTTTAAGGTGGAACTGTAACATGAGGAAGCAGCGAAGGGACAGTTCTCTGTGGTGACAAAGCTTGGAAGACATTCCTGGTCGTGCTTGCCTACACAGCTTGGACAGCTTTTGGCAGAAGGTAGTGTGGACATGGGTTGGCTGGCCTTGAGTCTCACAAAAGGCTCCAGGTTGGTTAGATTATTGCAGAGATAGGACCTGCAGACGCGGCTGTAGGAGGCAATGGACACTCCGGGTGGAGACACGAGGTAGGAGATTTGTGGAGGGTAAGAAAAGGCAGAGCTGCAGCCTTTGAAACTCAGGACTCCCCTACTGGTCCCTGAAGAGCAGAAGAGCGAGAGGTTACTGTCGCTGACCCAGCCCCACTCAGGTCCCAAGGCCAGCTTCCATCTTCCCGTGTCTGCAAACTGCGCTGTATGGGGTTGAGAAGACGGGCCATTCTGTCTTCTGGTCCTTGCTGCTCTTGCTCCTGTGTCTGCTTCACCCTTCCCTCTTCCCTGGGTTGTCCCTGCCCCCCAGAGACCCGTCCACTTCCACCTGACATTACAGTTATTATCTTGCCAGTAATTCCTAGACCTCACTCTCCCACCTCTTAATGTCCCCCAAAGCAGTCACACTTAAGTAACTTATGTATCCCCTTTGACTTGGTGTGCCATCGAGACACAGAAAGTGTTTCACAGTCACAAATTTTTATTGTGTGCATGTTGTAATGTTACTATCTAAAATGATCAGTACTATGCTTTTATGATCAATTTGTACATGTATGTGTGTATAATCTCTGTGTGTAATCCCAGTGTGTATGTGTATATATAATTCCAGTGTGTGTGTAGATAATTCCAGTGTGTGTGTGTATAATCCCAATGTATGTGTGTTTATAGTCCCAATGTGAGTGTGTGTGTGTATAATCCCAGTGTATGTATAATCCCGATGTGTGTATATAATCCCAGTGTGTGTGTGTGTGTGTGTGTGTGTGTGTGTGTGTGTTTGTGTGTGTGTGTGTGAAATCCCAGTCCCAATGTTTATGTGTTTATAATCCCTGTGTGTGTGTGTGTGTGTGTGTGTGTGTGTGTAAACCCAACATGTTTGTGTATAATTCACTATGTGTGTTTATAATCTCAATGTATGTATGTTTACAATCCCAGTCTATGTTTGTGTGTGTGCATGTGCATGTACATATGTGTGTGTGTGTGTGTGTGTGTGTGTGTAATCCTAGTCCCAGGTGTTGGGACTAAGAAGGCAGGTGAGCAGGAGAATGAGCAGAAGGAGATGTGTCACCTGTCTCGATGAACACTACGGTCTCCTCGCAGCCCTGTCTCTGATTGCACACCATGCTCCTCAACAGAAGCCACTTCCAGTTATGCAAGGACACAGCTCTGAAGGCTGACGCTGTCGCCTCATAGCACAGAAGAGCTCCAGTACCTAAAGACACAATATTCTTCGAGTCATCTGTCTCCCACACCACCTTCTCTTTTGTGTGTTGGTACTTTAGGGTTTGGCAGGGGTTGGGGGGAGGAGGTTTTCAATTTTTGGTTTTTTTTGCTTTTGTTTTTGTTTTTTCAAGACAGGGTTTCTCTGTGCAGCCCTGGCTGTCCTGGAACTTACTCTATAGACCAGGCTGGCCTCAAGCTCAGAGAACCACCTGCCTCTGCCTCCCAAGTGCTGGGACCAATGACCCATCATGGCTTTCCATGTCACCATCTTAACCTCAGCACGCAGAAAGCCTGAGCCCTGAGGGGAGCAGATACTCAGCCCGCTTTCCACCAGAACATGGCACAGCCTCCCACATGTGGCCTTATAGCACCCAGCCCTGCAGAACATACAAGGCAGTAAAGAGATGGCTTCTAAGAGGCACAGCAGCTGCAGAGATCTCAAGGCCTGCAGTACCATGGTTCCGTGTCAGGGTCCTGGATGGGACACGTCACTCTGGAGCCAATTTTAGATGGAATCTCAAGTTTAGCTCTTGTCAATCCCTGAATCCTTTGTCCACTTCCCTGTGGGTCACTGTTTCTAAGGAAGAAAATTGACTGTGTCAGCAGCTGTAGTATGAGCTCCCTTGAGACCTTCAATGACACAGGTTTCCAATCTCTGTGGTCTCCCCTCCAAAATAATTCGTACCCAGCATCTCTGCTTTCCAAAGGACACCTCTCACTCTCCTACCTAGGTCCTCCCTCTGGCCATGGTGCTGATCCAAAGACTCACCATTACACAGACTGCTCTCCAGCCAAACGCAGTGAAATCAGAAGAGCAAATTGAGAATTAGCACTTCAATGTGAACCGAGCATGGTAGATCACACTTGCACACCTGCAGCCCCAGCACACAGGAGGCTGACCTACATTTAAGGTAGCCAGACCAAACGAACAAAGTCACTGCATGAGGCCCTGTCGCAAATACAAAAAGCCCAGAAGAGAGTAGATACAGACATATTTTTTAAATCCCCTTTTTTGATTAAGGAAATTAAAGTATTTAGAACTGAAGAATAACAACCGTAATGCACATCACTCACGGACAAAGATGCATATAAAATCTGCAAGAAACTAAATATGGTCTAGTTACAGTATTACACCGTCAATTTCATGATAATATACCATGGTGGTGTATGCCTATAACCCCAACATTTGTAAGGGGGAGACTGGATAACCAGAAGTTAAAGATCACCTTGAGCACCGTAACACGTTCAAGGCTAGCCCAGCCTTCCCTGTGTCAAACATAAACAACAAAAACTACACAAAACAAACAAACGTATTCAAAGCAAATGGCATAAGAAAATATGTACTACCTCAAACTGACAAAACTAAGGATCTTCTTTACATCACCAAGAAAAAGCAAAGTTCTGCTAAGCCCATGAAGAAACTATCCTCTCAAAGAGTCAAGACTAGGCCTTTCAGGAAGTGCTCAAATCTAACCACAGCCTGGGAAATGCAATTATCTTGCAAACTGTATCATTATACAACTCACAGGCTGACAGCAATCAGTGAGCTGGAAAGGGGCAAGTGTTGGCAGGCTTGAGGTAATAAAGACACTTCTGTACACTGTTGTTTGTGGAGTGATTGAGGGAAGAGTGGAAGGGACCCCTGGGAAAAGAGGAATTGGGAGTTCCCAAGAGTGTCTGAAGCCTAGTGCAGGGAGAAGTTTGACAATAGTCAAATTGGGTTTATAAATACCCACTAGATAAAGATAATAAAAATCTTCACCCTCCAATACATGAAGAGACATCGTTGTGTGATGTGACAGCTAAAAGATTCACCCCTCTTAAAACTAAGGGAGCACACAACCTGCAGGGAGGCACACCACTGAAGCAATCCATGTCTACGTGCAGCCGGGCAGTGGTGGGAAAGGCCTTTCATTCCAGCACTCCGGAGTCAGAGGCAGGTGGAACTTTTAGTGTGAAGCCAGTCTGAGAAGTGGCTCAGCAATTAAGAGCACTGATTGCTCTTCCAGAAGACCCAGGTTCGATTCCCAGCACCTCCACAAAGAGCTCACAACTTTCTGTAACTCCAGTTCCAGAGATCCAACAGCTTACACCAAAGCACATGAAATAGTAACCATTTTTTTTAAAGTATAGATGTACACGTGCACATGGGTTAACCACGAAAAGCACAGTGCTATCATTAAATAAGACATGAGCACATCCACAAAAATTCTCCTGTACTCAAGACGCTATACATCTCTGGAGATCACACACAAAATCAGAAGAAACACACACCACCTTAAGACGACTGCCTACGGGCATGGGGATGCACAGGATTACGGAAATAATTGAAACCGCGTGTGAGGGGCTACAACGTTGCCAGGCTCAGCGCTCTCCAAGCTAAACCAAAGTTGTAATCTCCAAGTCCAAGATCAATTAGCTGGGAGGTCTCTTGCACTTTGTCAAAAAAAAAAAAAAAACCCTAGGGCTGTTCATCCCTCAGAGTCATCGTGAATAATAAGATTATTCAGAAGAGGCCTTCTGTTAAGAAGGCCAACGGCTTAAGCGTTCACTTCTTTTGCACTCCCTCCTCCTGATATAAAACTCAGCCTCTGTTCAACCCGCCATTAAGCAACCCCAACACCCCAGGCCGGGCAGAAAGCACCTTTCCAGCTCCAGGACACATCCTCTGCATAGCAGTAGTCCCGCTGGAAGTCACTTCCGCCACCCTCTTTAGCCAGGAATGCCACAGACACCCGGGTGCTGTAACCCAGATGTGTGTGGCAAAAGAGCAGGCTAAAGAGCCTGCCCTAAACACCAGGCATGGAAGGGGAACCGAAGGAGGCCTAGGCGCCGAGCCCAGGTTGTGCGCAAGCGCAGTGGGTCTGAGTCAACGCCTCAGGAAGGCCTGTGGTTCCTGCGGT
>LR749615.1:0-148801 GCA_902729485.2 Mus minutoides
GGGCTCAGTTCCTGGCACTGGGCGCTCACCTGTCCTTATTCTGGCAGCTTCTGGCTAGGGAACAGAATCCAGACTCGCCTCTGATCTTCAGGCCCTCGGTTCCCGCCGCCTGCAGAGGGTTCACTCCAGGCCCCTTTGCAGGATGCTTCTTGCCAGCTTCTGGGACCCGGGCTCCGCACCCTCTCGCAGAACACATCCTGGTTCTTGCGCCTTTGTATTTAGGGTGGCTCTCTGCTTTAGTGTGGCACGCTTTTCTGCTGTTTATAGATTTAACCCCAGTTGCTCCGGGGACAAGTTGTTTAGCCCTCCCGTGCCTCAGTTTCTCTATGGGCGCGTCAACTGAAAGGTAAAGTAAATGTAGAACAACGAATGGGAAGATCTCAAAGGTACCGGGGAACTACAAGGACACTTGCTTGCGCAGGACGCTTAAAGCCCTGATGCTTGAACCTGGCTTTAGAGAGAAACCCTCCCATTTTCTCTGCCACCAGCAGCCAGGAGGAGCGGAAGGGGCAGCAGCAGCCTAGGAAAAGTGCAGAAGAATGGCTGAGTAGGAGCTGAGCCCACCGCCGCCCCATGAGGCTGTACCATGGGACATCTCTCCTTGTTCCTTTCCAATATCATCTGCTCCTGCAGCCCCGTCCTCGGTCTCACAGACTTCTTAACCACGGGTTCTGCTTTGTCTGTGGATGTTGCCCCTGATCCAGCAAGGCCTCGACATTCTGTAGCTGCTGGCTCCTGCCTTGTACGTGTCCGGAGGAGAAACGACTGCATGACTCAGTCACCATTCAGTTTCCTGGCTTTATTTTTGCACCTGTGAATGTTTTGCCTGCACGTATGTCGGTGCATCCCATGCATGCTTGTGACCACAGAGGTCAGAAGAGGGTTATCAGGTCTCCTGGAGCTAGAGTTATGGATGGTCGTCGGCCACCTTTCAAGTGCTGGGAACCGAACTTATTCAGCCTGCTCCCCAGCACACGCCCCCATTTTCGTTTATTTGTTTGCTTTTGAGACGGGGTCTCCTGAAGTCGTGGTAGCTTAAAAGTCACTGTGTAGCTAAAGGAGATCTTGAACTTCTGATCCTCCTGCCTCCACTTCCTGTGCTGGGATTACAGGCATTCTTAGTTTTATTCAGTGCAGGGGAATGAACACAGAGTTTTGCGCATGCTAGGAAAGCTCTCCACCAGCTTGCTCAGTTTCTGGCTCAAGCTGGCCTTCAATTCATGCTCTGTCTGCCTCAGCCTCCTGAGTGAGTACCCATTCTGCACAGACCATTAGGCTCACTGTTGGGATTCCACAGCCTATAGGATGGGACAGGGCCTCCGACCAAGTGGGTTTGGAGGTGGCATGGCTTTAGGGACAGCTATTTTGGACTTGGGCTCTGAGGGAGACTGGGGACCTATGTCTGTAGCACCTGTTAAGCTGAGGATCTGAACTGGGTCGAGCCAGTTGATGAATAGATACGGTGAACGTTCTGCAGGCCCCACGGCTCAGGACTCTGGTGGCTGATTTGTGTGTGTGGGGAGGGTGTAGGGCAGTGGACCACCCTTGGGCTGGGTGGTGACATGTCTCACCATGGGAGCTTTTGGCATGAGACCAGCATCTCTTCCTCCACTGGGTCTCCACAAGCACACACACATGAACATGCATACACCACACAGGTACCACACAAGTGAGAAACATGTTTATTTTTGATGTTGTATATGCATGTCAGTGAGGGTTTGCACACTTGAATGGAGTGCCCAGGGAGGCCAGAAGAGGGCGTCAGAGCCCCTGGAGCTAAAGTTAAAGGGGGTTGTAAGCCACCAGATATGGGTGTCAGGAATTGAACTCAAGTCTTCTGCAAGAACAAGCTGCTAACTGCTGAGCAGTCTCTTCAGCCTCTCAGAAACACAGAGAGCAGGGAGAGGAGATCTGTAATTGCGCAGCGATGAATACTGGGGAGAGAAAATGCATGTGCCTATTTCACCAGGTGGTAAATGAGCCAAATTCACAGCGATCATCTAAGAAGGATTATTCGGCCATAAAGGAGTGAAATCTGAGCATGTGAATATGTGAATATAATATGTGAAACCTTGAAGTATCATTCGAAGTAAAGTAGCTGGACTTTTACGGGACAGACCTTGAGTTCCCCTCATGTGGGTTGTCTGGGCCAGAGTCATTTGTAGTCACAGAGTGGGCTAGATGGAGTAGGGTAATGAATACTGAATTTCTGCTGGAGCTGACAGAGGACTTCTGGAGACAGACAACGCTTCATGCGCGCCTGTGCTCACACACGATAATAATAAGGCTGAACATTTTTAAAGATTTATTTATTTTCAGAAACACCAGAAGAGGGCATCAGATCTCATTACAGATGGTTGTGAGCCACCATGTGGTTGCTGGGAATTGAACTCAGGACCTCTGGAAGAGCGGCCAGTGCTCTTAACCACTAAGCCATCTCTCCAACCCCTAAAGCTAAAAAAAAAAAAAAAAAATCTCTTAGTTCTTTATCCTCTTGAAAGTTTGCAAATATATTTCTTAAATTTCATATTTTATAAAATATTATATTGATTTTATTATTATAATATTTTATTATAATACCTTAATATTTTATTAGACTTTTTTCTTCGCTGTTATTTTTTAAAAATTGGCCTTATAGCACCACAATGCCGGATCTTGTCAAATCAAAGCCAGAAATGACTTTTAAAGTATATTATTATTTGGACGTTTCACACATGCATACAAGATAAATTGATTGTATTGATGCTCCCCTCCCCCTCCAAATCTCCTACCATCTCCTCCCCCACATCGCTCCCAATTTCACGTCGTCTTTGAATAAAATATTAACTTTACACCCAGAAATAAAAGAGAGCTTACCACTGTGAATACAGGAAGTATGAAGACTTCTAGCCGAGTGCATGCAGAAAAGAAACAGAAATCCGTCAGGTGTGGCTTCGCTCACCTTATTCCAGCTGGGTGCAGAGGCGTAAGGCTCCTTTAGAAATCCCAGACTGTTGAATCACCTCAGCTTTAATGGCCTGAGAAGGTTTATTTTCTTGTAGCAGATCTCCTGGGAACTGGGGTCATAGAGGATTGTAAGCCACCGTGTGGGTGGTGGGACCTGAACCCAGGTCCTCTGCAAGAGCAGAAGGTGCTCATGACCAGCACGGCAGTGCCTTTTCTGAGACAGTCTCCCTGTGTAGCCTTGGTTGGTTGGAGACCCACAGAGAGCCCCCTGCCTCTGCCTCCTGATTGCTGAGATAAAGGGGTGCCCTGCCGAACCTGCCACTCAGCTGTATTTTCTGTTATCTGCTGAGCTCTTCATTTCTAAGATTGCTATTTGTTTCATTCAGTGGTTAAGAGTGCCGACTGCTCTTCCGAAGGTCCAGAGTTCAAATCCCAGCAACCACATGGTGGCTCACAACAATCCGTAATGAAATCTGATGCCCTCTTCTGGAGTATCTGAGGACAGCTACAGTGTACTTACAAATAACAAATAAGTAAATCTTAAAAGAAAAAAAATAAAAGAGATTGTATGCCTTACTTTCACTCTCATTTCCTAAGTGCACAAGAGAGCCTGTTAACCAACAGGGCTACAAGGCCAAGAACCAGCTCTACTACGGGCCAGCTCTAGCTGTCCAGGAAGCCCTACGAGGGAACCCATAGTGACCTTGCTGGTTCTGCTGAAAAGCAGGGAGGGCTAGATTAGAAACCACACTATAGGACGGTTCATACACACAGCGTGGCCCATAACAGGGCGCTTTGAGTCCCTTACCCTGTAACTGGCCTCAGAACCTGTGTTCAGAGTCCTTCGCCCTGTAACTGGCCTCAGAACCTGTGTTCAGAGTCCCTCGCCGTGTAAATGGCCTCAGAACCTATGTTCAGAGTCCCCCGCCCTGTAACTGGCCTCAGAACCTGTGTTCAGAGTCCCTCGCCCTGTAACTGGCCTCAGAACCTGTGTTCAGAGTCCCTCGTCGTGTAACTGGCCTCAGAACCTGTGTTCAGAGTCCCTCGCCCTGTAACTGGCCTCAGAACCTGTGTTCAGAGTCCCTCGTCGTGTAACTGGCCTCAGAACGTGTTCATAGCTCCCTGTTACCTAGCAGTCCTTTGTTTGTAAAATCCTGGAAATAAGGACAAGAAAAGCATGCTGAAGCGAGAAGGACCATCAGGGGAGTTAGAACGCAGATGGATGGATTGAGGTGTGCTGCTATTTTTCCCGTGTAGACTGTGGGCTCTTTCTGGAGAAGCTGTAGGAGACTTGTCGTTGGAAAAGGGTCAACAGTTTGTTATAAAGAGAAATGTCTTAGGTGCATGCAAATCTCTCTCTGCCTCCTAGACTCTTTAAGTCAGTCATGAGGACTCAGTTTCCAGACCGTACTGCTTCCTGAGGCTGGCTTCTCTGCCTCCCAGCTTCATATCCATCCAGACAAATGTTGTGGCTGAAGTGCTAAAGACCCTTTCTTGGTGGGTAAATGGCTCCTAGCTGCCTCCTCTCTGCCCTCCCATCAGCTGCCCCAGGTTTCAGGAACAGAGCACCGGGTAGCCTAAGACCCCTCCTGTGGCCGGCATAAGGCCCACTTTTGAGGATGACAGCGGGGTGGATGTGTGGGTGGCCTCCCTGAGGGCTCTATGCTGTCACGGTCGCTCAGCTGGAAACTCCACAACCCCTCAGAGGCGGAGTACAGATACCCAAGGTTTCAGGTGCGTGCAGACACTGCCAATGACCAGGAGATGTTAGCAGCTTTTTCTCCGAGGCTGTTGTGTTTAGGTCAGAAGTGGAGGGAAGCTGCTTCCTGGACAAATCCCAGCAGGCTTCTGGGTCACTGCCTGTCAGGGACCCTCTATGATCATCAGGAGGATTTTAGTAGCCCACAGCTAGCTGTAGTCCCGACAGGCCAGACACCTCTTTACCCATCACCTCCAGAGGGACACTCAGAGGCACCATGGACAACTGTGGTGGGAAATGCAGCTAGTGTAAAAAAGCAAAACAAAACAATTCAAGGCTTTTGAAAAAAAGCATCATTTATTTCAAAGTACAACACCAAGTTGTATTTTAAGAAATACACAATCTTGTAATGTCAAGACTTGGCTATGTGCATTTCAGTTTATCTTTAAAATAAATTCAAGGAATACAAATGGTACATCCCTCAAGTACAAACAGCACAGAGTGCGTGTGGTTCCTGCTGGGCGCTTTACATCCAGCCATTGCTCTTACGCTGACTTACATTTCTGTAATCTGCTCTTAAACCAAGATAGCCTTACTTTAAAAAAATACTCTGTATTTTCAGCACAAAGTCCTCATACATTTTTAAAATTAGATCTTGGCGCATAATATTGTGCAATTATTAAAAACCAAACTTGGTAATTTAGTAAAACTGTCACATGCCAGGACTTGTCAATCAATTCAAATTACCTCCTTAACTGTAATGCCAAATTTGTGTTCTTACAGATAAAGAAGGCAGGAAGAGACAGGTGGGGAACTGGGCAAGTCAAGATTTCAGGTGGACAGGTTGTAGTAGTTTGTGGCTGAGTCCAGACTTTTGTCTACAAGCACAACAGCAAATCTCAGAGTATCATAATTGCAAGAAAGATATGAGAGAAGCGAGTGGACCAAGCCTGCCCTGCGAGGAGGAGGGAGAGGGCTTGAAGCAGTAAGGGCCTTCAGAAGATGTCTTGGGAACTGGCATATCATGATCTAGATGAGGGGCCCCCACTTCGTTTTTTGCTTAATTTTAATTTTCATGAGGGAAGTGTGAATTAGACCAAGGGTCAGAGCTTCTTCTTCCGATTGTGGGGCTCCATATCCGCCAGGGGTTGTAGGTCTGTCCTAAGTCGTCAGCCGGGCCAGAGGCGGAAGGGGCATGGGCTGCGGTGGAGTTTTCCGTGCCCATGAGGCCGATGCTCGACAGCGCATTTGTCGGAGTGGAGAAAGGAAGGTTGCTGTTGATGTTGCTGGACCAGATGGAGCTGCTGAATGGAGTGGTGGACCACAAGCCGCTGCTGTTTCCAAGGATGGACTACGACAAAACGGAAGGAACACAACATTGAGTGTGGAGTGAGCAGGGCCAGCAGGTGACGGAGTGGTCCACAGACTTCTCCCATTTTTATTAATTTTAAAGAATACTCTAGACAGTTAGCCATAGCAGGGTCTGATATTTTATTGCAGGCTGACGCAGCCTGACTGGTGGACCCAGTGCAACCAGCCTGCTCTCTGTGCTTTCTGTGCATGGGTCTCACTGAGGCACAGGTGCCTGTGGGTCCTGGCTGCACTAACTTGTATCAAGATGCAAAGCTAACCAAGTGGTGTGGAAAAGTGGTTTGCAAAGCCCAGGGTCCGAATGACTACCTGGAGTGTATAGAGAATTTGCTGGTCTGCTTTTAAGAGTGGCCATGGATTATTACTAAGAGAGATGGGCTTTCCATCCTCACAGCACTACCCACGGGCCATGCCCAGGTGATTTCCATCTCACAGCACTACCCACTGGCCATGCCCAGGTGATTTGGGGTTTTCTAAGGCAAAGTTTCTGCTATTGTTTTGTGAAGGATGAATTCATTATTTTTCTTGGCCAGAGCACCTCCAGGATGCATAATCTTTGCAGACAATTTAGAGTAGAAGCAAATGCAGCCATGAGCTAGAGCTATGTGCTTCCCAGAGACAAAGCACAGGCAACTGGGCAGCTTGCTGTGGGAGAAGTGGGGCCATCCCTGAGATCGGGCGGCCAGTGGGAGAGGCAGAGCACAGTGGACTCCAGAGGAGGAAGCCAGGGCCTCAACCACAGTCCCTCAGTTTCCTTAGACTGTCCTGACTCATGGCTTTGAAGGGCACCTCAGGCAGCTCACAGAACAGTGAGAACCGACAACACAGCCCTCCATTATGGTGTCTCTGCGGTGTGACTGTCAGCACTGTCCACAAGACAAACAGAACTGGTAATGACAAGGATGGGGCTTGGGCACTCACGGTGGCTGTGTGGGTTGGGGAGCTGGAACTGGCTGGCCAGGAAGGGCTGGGGTCTGTGGCTGGAGAATCCCAAAGATACGAGGGGCCACTGTTGAACTCATTCCAACTTCTCTGGGATGACTGACTGCAGGATGGCGACAGTTTGCTGAAAACTGCTGAAATATGAGACACTGGGTCAAGCCTCCTTGGCCCCTGGGATGAGATGAGCCTCTTAGCAACACACCCCTTTGCTCAGTGCCATGTGTGTGAGCTGACACAGACCTCGTAAGCTCCCACCACACTTTGGGATGTTCCCAAGAACATAGGCACACACAAAGCCACAATGTGAACACCTAACACAGTCACCACTAGAAGGCACCCTGTCCGATCTTGATCTTCTAGCTAATGCAAGCGCACTGCCCGGCAGATGCAGGAGCCAACGTCAGACCAGAGTCCCTCTTAGAAGCACTTTAGCATGTGCTGTGGAGCACAGGCAACCGGCATGCACTTCTGTACTGCGTCCTGCTGCACCAGGCAAGGGTGTTAGGGAGGACTTCCACATGGCTGCCTGGTTGTGTGCGGGGGTTCTCAGAAGCCCTCCATGACAGGAGAAGCACACCTGCCCCTCCCCTAAACCTCCATATAACCTATAACCAACTGTTGCATTGAAAAAGATACCACCTGCTCAGATGGCAGCCATGTCTCTTGTACTAAGTGTCCCTAACATGTCACACGCCTTTTCTTGTTATAGGCTTCCGAGTTATAGACCCAGGGCTGAATACTTACCACCTGTTAAATTAAAAGAATTTCCAAAGGCTGAGAACGAATTGAGGGGGGTGAAGTCAGGGCTGCTGGGGTTGCTGACAGGACTCCACAAACCCGAGCTGAACGTTGCAAGGAAAATACACAAAATGGTGGTTAGTGAACCCACATGGAGAGCTGTGCCAATGGGGGCTCGGACATGAAAGTACAGAGATGGGGGAGCCTACCACGCGGCTGCTGTATTAAAGATGCCACCCACCCTGGGACTCTCAGTCTCATTGCTGCCCAAGGGTGAGACACACACCTGTCAGAGCCATCGCTGTCAATAGGAATGTGTGAAATGCCAAGGCTGCTGGAAAAATCTGATTTGTTTGAAGAAATTTTAGCAAATCCATTCCCACCTGCAACAAGGACTGTGAATCAGTTTGAGGCCCAGCTGGACAGAGCCCATATGCCACACCCACCACAGTTCAGATGTGGCAGGCCCTTGGTGCAGACCACTCACCCGGGCTCTTATCATAGCCTGCGGCGACGGCAGCGAAGGTGGGGTTGCCGTTCTTGCCTGGGAGAGAGGCCGCCTTTGTCAGCTTGCTCTTGCTGCCTTGCTTGACTTTTGTATCACTACAGCAGAAGGAAAGAATTCCCCCTCACTGGTGGTGCCGGCAGTGGAGGTGTGTCAGGCACCCAAGGGTGACAGTCTAGGATAGCTCAGAGCACAGAGAAGCCCTGTGAAAGTGTTCTGGGGTCCAAGAGAGCTTAACCATATAGAAAACGAGGAGTTTCTGGGAAATCGAGGAAAGAGACCAAGGTAGGTATCCCAATTTAGGGACTGGGAAAAGGTGGAAACCACATTTTGAAGAACCTGAAGGTGGTCCCCTGGCAAAGAAATCTGTGAGGATATCATCCAATGGTGCGGCTGGTGGGACAGGTCCATTCATCAGGGCTCTGTCCCCTGGACATGGTTACAGTGGGGGTCCCCAGTCAGTAAGCCCCCTCCACCCAGTTGGTCACAGCTTCCTGACTTCTCTGCCGGAGCCTGTCTGGAGGACATGGTGCCTATGTGATACTAAGCCTGTTGGCACAGAGGGAGGAGTGTGTCACTCTACAGCATGTTACACGGCAGTGACACCCAAGGTCACAGCCTACTCATGCACTCCATTCAACACTTTAGGTGAAGTGCTCCATCGTGGGATGCTTGCCACACAGTTCTAGAACAAACTTGTTCACAGACAGGATAAGGTCACTGCTGGGGTCAGGTACCTGGAGCACAGGAAGAGCTCATCCCAGGTAAGGGATCTAATAATGAAAATGGGTTCACGCGCAGCAGGCACAAGAGCATGGGGGTCTATGTGTTACCGTGATGACCAGGGGTGAGCAGCCTACCTGCCAGAGCTGTTGACAACACTGCTGTAGCTGCCACGAGATGTGAATGGGCAGGGGGCGGTGGGCAGAGAAGGAGAGGCCGGTGTTGGCGAGGTCTGGCGTTGTTTTAAGAAAATGTCTGCATTAAGGGTTTGCAGAGACAGTTTATAAAGACTGTCAGTAGCTGGAAATTAACAAAAGGTCCCATTAATGTGACAGTTTCATCTGGACTTTTCCAAGTTAGTTATTTTTGATGTGAAATTCAAGTGCTTCTATAAAGGAGACAAATGAAGACTTATGCATTCCACATACAGGTTCTAAGGAGAAGGGGAGATGTGCATCTCTTGGTGCCTGTGGGTTTCAGGGAATACAAGCACTTGCTCCCCAACGCAGGGCAGGGCAGGGCAGGGCAGGGCAGGGCAGTCAGCCTCTTCACAGCTGCCCCACGAGCAGCTGAGGCCACTGAGGACCAGAGGGAGCTGTGCCTCCTTCCAGGGCTAACCCTGCAGCAGCTGAATGCGCAGGCTGAATGCCCTCAGTCCTACAAGGTTCCTTGTCTCAGCCCTGGGTGCTGAAGGTGCGGCTGTGGCTCTCAGTATTCCTGGGACTGTAAACATCTATCTACACAGCTGCTTTAAAAACTTTACAATATTTCAGTGTCACATCTGTATTCAAATTGGAAGGAGGAGTGACAACAGAAGATGTGTTACTCACACAGCTGCTGTGTGTCCCTGGGTGCTGCTCCTTCCTAACAGGGGCTCACGACAGGACTCTGCCCAGCCCTGCATGACACACCGCATCCCCAGGGCTACCTCCCAGTCTGCCCTGCTTCTGCACTTGTCTGCTGTGCTGATCTCATGTCTGCTCAGGCTGCCTAGCACCTGCTGCTGCTAAGTCCTCAGGGGCATGTCAGGACCCCATGACATCAGTGCTGAGCGTAGCTCCTATCTCCTGAAGCCCACAGCCCCATTCTCCATGGTCAGGTCACCTTTTTTTCCCTATACCTCCAGTGGCACCGATAACCTTTACCATTGCTTTAGCCCCTCATGACCATAAAGGTGACCTCTCTATAGCTGCTCCGCTGTTGCTCATGCCCAGTGCTCATCACAAATGTCGTGTGTGTGACATTTCTTGCCTGAGTTGTTCATAAGCTTCTTAGAAGTCTCCAGAGCACAGTACGCTTATTCAGCACACTGATGTTGAAGGTTGATGTTTTGTACAAATGCCCAGGTCCTTCCTTCCCTGTTCATTTCTTGTGTGGGACCTTCTCTGACCTGCCCCTGGTGCAAGATGAAATACTGGGGACAGGCCCCGCTCTGGTGCAGCCTGGATGGGAGCCATACCCAAAGGCTGGTGAGTTCAACAGCAGTGCTTGTTCCAACAGCAGTGCTCGCTCGCAGGTGATGGCTTGTGAGGGCCGGCGGTGGATTAGCAGCTGAACAGACAGACTAGGAGGAAGTTGCCCTTCACGGTCACATCCCTCCCTGTGCCCTCTTCTCTGCTTCCAAGCTACCTAGCTGAGCAGCTTTGCTCTGCCACACCCTTCTGTCATGCTTTCTGCTCTGCTACAGACCTAAATGCAACAGAGCCAGCTGGCCGTGGGCTGACTCTGACACCTGTTAAGTGCAAGCAGCTTTCCTGCTGGCTTGTTCACCACAGGTCTGTGTGTGTGTGCTGGCTTGTGTCTCCTCAAACATGTTGGGGAAGCTCTGTGTGCAGATGCACTTGACAAAGGCAGACGGAACAAAACTGAGGTCAGAACAAGGCTGGAATAAAGCCTGAAGCTGGGGAAGAGAACCTTCATATTGCTTTGTGAAGTTAGAGACCCTCTGGCTTCAGGTATTTCTCCCCTGGGGTAGCCTTTCGTGGTACTTTCCTTGCCTTTTAAGCCATGAAGAACACTCTTGGCTTCCTTTACTGGTACAAAGTTTTTGGTGGCTACTCTTATGTCAACTCGACACAAGCTAGGATCATCTGAGAAAAGGGAACCTCCCACCTAGAGCGGTCTATAGGTAAGTCTGTGGTGCATCTTCTGGATGGACATGGAAGTTGCCAGTTCACTGTGGGTCATGCCACCCTGGTGGTCCTAGGTGCTATGGAATCAGGCTGAGGGAGCAAGCCAGTAGGCAGTACCGCATGGCCTGTGCACCAGGGCAGACAGACGGTGATGTGGACGCATAAGCTGACGGAACCCTTTCCTCCTCAATAGCAATGGTGCTTCATGAGAGCACAGAAACCAAGCAAGGTGAACCTCCAGCCAAGGGCTGCTGAATGGATCCTGACCGTGCACACGGGATAGAGTCCTCTGACTAGTGCTTTGTCCTGACTCAGCCTTAGTGGACAAACCTTAAGCTCTGAAGCCAGCAGTGTCCTGCAAATATGCACCTGAAGATGGGGTTTAAGGAAGATGGAAGATCAAAGGGAGAAGCAGGAAAACTGGGCACTAAGGCAGTAGAGGTGTCCAAAAGGGGCAGTGACAGTGTGACCTGAGCACTCCTTGGCTTCCTCTGCCCACGCTGGAGACAGGGGAGCCCAGTCCAGTGGGGTTGATGGTGAGAGCAGGGTAAAGGGCTTGGGGCCAGGCCGAGGTGTTCTCTGAGCAGGAAAGCGTGAAAGGGCTGTACAGACGTGGGCCCGGGCATCGGGCTTTCCTCCAGCTGGCCCAGGAGCTTTGGCCTCTCTTACCTTCTCTGGTGTAAATAGACCAGTCCCTGGCCAGACAGATGCACTTTGGCTGAAGCTGGTTACAGGATGCCACCCACAACAGTCAATTCTGGAAATAACCTCCCCACCCAGCAGCTACTGGACCCAGGGGTGGCCATAGACCACAGTGGCTTCTAAACCCATACTTACAGCTGCTGGGCTTGTGAACCGGAACAGCATCCCATTCTGGTGGAGGAGAGTCCTTCTCCCCCTCTGAGCTGCTGGTATTGCCTAGTTCTTGACTGCTGGGGAGGAACTTTGAGAGGGCAACTGGCCTGTTTTCCACTAACTTATTTGTACCTGCACAGAATTCAGAAAGGAAAGTTAACGTGGGAAGGGTTTTCTCTCATGAGCCTGCTTCAGTGAACCCTCAACACAGCCAAAACAGTGAATCAAAAACATCTGTGATCAACATGATGATACCTTTTGTTTTCTGGGGATTTCGTGATTTGGATCCACTTGCTAGTGTAGTCGGAAGAGGAATCTTGGTTGGGAGATTTCTACGCTGTTTATTTTCCAGTGAGGGAGTGTAAGGTAGTTCAAAGGAACTGAAAGACAAACAAGGATGTAGACACCATTTGTCCTGAGGTTTAGAGCAAGGCTGTAAGTCATCAAGAATGGAAGTAGCCCACAGTTCATTTCCTCCCCTTTTTATAGTTTCCTAAGCCATTACCTACCTAGTTCTAAACTTGGACTCTGTGTGCTAGACATTCTGGGAGTGTGAGTGTGTGTATGTATACATGTGTACACGTGAGGGTCTAACCTCTGCTTCCCTGATTGGAGTGCGGTGTCTGCTTCAGGAAATGTGTGCATGAACTTGCTGCATGGAACTAGTAAGGGCTACGACCGGGCCTTTCCAGAATTTGTACCACACCGTGCTCCTGAATGTATTATCCAACAGAAATTCTGACATAGGTGGGAGTCAAGTTCTAGCCCCGTAGAGCATCAGCTCAAGTAATGTAGCAAAGCAGGACAAAGGTGTTCTTCACAGAGCAGTTTCTTTCTGTGATGCCCATCAAGGTCAGTCAGGCCTTGGGAAGGCTGCCAACAGCAGGGAAGCTGACAGTTTGCTTGCTGGGACAGGTCTGCAAAGTCTGTACAAATCTATTTTCTTCTGTTCCAGTGCTGGGTGGTAAATCTGGGGTTTTGCATGTGTCAGTCAGCTTCATTCCCTCTGAGCATGTGCTTTATTTTGAGACAGGCCTACTGAGTTACACAGGTGCAGCTCATGCTAGCCCTTGAATTTTTGATCCTCTTCAGCCTTTGAGTAGCTAGAATTAACCCCCCCCCCACCACCACCATAGCCAGCCTTGAACAGGCATTTTTTTGAGCTATGCCTCTCACATGTCCTAGTATGCTTCCTGCACCCGAGCTTATGCGCGTGGCGCCAGCACATCCCTTAGACCCCACCTTGATCTGGTATTCAAGCTCTTTCTGTACCCCTCGAACCCCAAGTTCTCATTTCTAGGTTGCTGCTAATTTCTGCTAGGTTCAAGGTCAAAACTAAACCACTGTACTCATTCACAGTAGAGTTCAAACATCAAAATAGCTCCAGCTTTTCAGACCCAGTAGCCCCCAAATCCCCATGGCTCTTCCATTCCTTGTTAGACCAAGAAAATAAGGAAGGCCAAGTGTGACTTCATGCAAGAGCACACACTGCAAAGAAGCTTGTTTAGACTTTATAAGGGGGTGGGTCCAGCTTAGACTTTATAAGGGGGTAGGTTCGAAGTAGCGTTAACAAACTGGAACAACAACAAAAAGCCCCACCCACCCCCAAACAAACAAAAACTCCAAGAATGCCATTTATGGGCAGTGTTACACAATTTTTTGTTCTTCTACTTCTGGCTGGCAGGGTTAGTTTAAAATTCCATATTTTAAAAATGGCAGAAGACTCCTAAAACACAGACACCGAACCCCCTGGTAGAGGTTGTGTGAGCTACTTTTAGGTAAGTTATCTGTAACTGTGGGGGTGTCTATTTTACAAAGTTTAACTTTGCCACTGTAAAATTAATTGGCTTTAAAGTAAAAAAGGTGCCAGACTATTTTATTTTTTGCTAATTCAATATTCCTAAATTAAGCCAGATGGTTTCCAGAAAAAAAAAAAAAAAAGTTGAGAGCTTTTAAATAAAATGGACAACAGCCAACTGACTTGAAACGATTCTGTCATCAGGGGTGAGAGAGGTTCAGATGCCAGCTTGGTCTTGGCTCGTGTCTCGCACCCTGGGAGGCCCTTTCTGGGGTGCAGAGAGGTAACAATGATAGGAGAACCTCTGTCCTTCCCGCCTCACCTCCCCATCTGCCGTCAGCCATCACCTCCACAATGCTAACACTGACATCAGCTCAGTAGGAAGATGCTAGCCAGTTTATGTAAATATGAAGAACTCTTAGTCAACAACCCATTAGCTCAACACATCCTTTTTCTTGGGAAGCAGTCCAGAAAGCCTACTTATGGGGCCTGCCTGAATTCTGCCCTGTGAGTACTAGACTTCTTCCATGGCAGGCTTGTCTCATTGGGGACACCATTCCAGAACATGTTTCAGGCAAGAATAACTCTTCCAAGGTTTACAGCACAGAATTCTAGATCCCAACTGCAGAGGCCAAGCTCTTGAGAAAAGTTAGCTCCTTACCAGTGGGTGACCCGTCAAGGTTACTTCTGTCCACACGGTACTGTGGGTATGTATTAAACCAAGCCTTCACAACAGACTGCTAACCCTGCCTTCACATGCCTGGCATCAGAAGCAGGTGCACACCCCTAAGCATCCACCTGACTAGTAGACATTATACACGAGAGGCCTAGCAGAGCAGCAATGCATGGCTTCTGCTGCCCATACCCTCCCTTAGAGAAGCGACTGAAGCAATGCCCAGCTCCCAGCAGCAACCCCACGATACTCACCTGCCTTTCACATCTGTTGGGATTTCTTTCTTAGCATTTAAGAGCTTTTTGCTCTTGGGCTTCCCTTGAGACAGTTCACTTTCCTGTTTTTCAGGCACGGCTGGTCTCCCCTTGTGCTTCTCTGTATCCTGTAAGGACACAGATGCGGTGCTCAGAAGGATTAGCAAGATGATGGAAATGAAACCACAAGCCAAAGCACAGCCATACACGGCAGCCTGAGGAATGAGAGAGCCCTACTGCAGAGCTCCTTGCTGGCCTGGAGTTTTCTGTGTAAATCAGGCTTGGCCTTGAAATCCAGGTTCACACGTCTGGGCTTCCTGAATGCTGGGTTTACAGATATACAATATGATGTTGTTCGCATAAACTCCTTTTTTGAAATCTGTTAAACCTCTATCAATGTTTTAGCTGTTGACTTAGTGTAACGACTTTTGATGAGTCGTAAGTGTAAAGTCGTTCAGATTACATTTATGCGCAGTGGGCAGTGGCAGCATCAATTAGTAGCTTCTTACTAAAGTACCAGGAGTAAAACCTCTACTTATAAGACTGATCCAGCAGAGGTTATAGGGCTGTGGGTACGTATGTCTCAGTACCTGCTTGACAGAAGATACTATACTTCTCTGGTAATTTGCTAAAACAGGAACTAAGTCCAATGCTCCAGCACAAGTTACAAATGAAATGGAACTAGACAGGGCACCAGGCCAACTGCAAGGCACTGCAAAGGGGACAGGGGGACACGTGCATCCTATGTGAAACATGAAATCACCCAGGGAACAAAGCCAGGCCTGCTTATGAACTGACTCCTTAGGCCATTAGATGGAAACCAGAAGGCAGATTCTGATCCATAGTGTAGATCTGAACACACTCACCTAAAACAAGAACTGCCAAAGGCAAGTCGAAGCCTGCCTTTCCACTCAGCACTTACAAGTCACACTGTTGGACACTTGCACAGGGGTGGCGTGCTGGGCTCTGGTTCCAGTGACCACTAATGGCATCTTGAACCTACTCTGTAGTGACATTTTATTTTGGTTTCTTTAAAAAAGAATGTTTTTAAAAAAGAATGTTTTTGTTTTAATTCCAGGTGTAGGGTTAAAGGGCTGATTTGGACTGTTCATAGCAGCTGACCGTGATTTGCCTTGTGCCTGAGCAGAAGTATGGTTTTCCAGGTGCAAATAATTTCTGTGATTGTATGATGTTTGGAATTCCAGGAACTTTTCAGAGGGAACATAAATTCGAAGGCCCTGAGAGGTGATTGGGTGGTTTCTGGTCGTTTAGTGAGGTTTGGTTGTGGTTTGTTAGTGGCCATGTTCAAAGAAGAAACAAAAGGAAAGAAATTAGGCTCAGAGATCTCTTTCTCCTCTCTCCTTGTTTTTCTCTTATCTAGTGTTAGGGGGTAAACGGGGATGAGGGGTGGGGATTGGATAAAGGGTGAAAAAAAGAAGAACCCAAAAAGTAGCAAAGACCAGTTACATTACTCCCTCTGGGAGAGCCACTGTTGCCCCTGCCTTGGGGGTGAGCTGTTACTGAGTCCTGCTCCCAGCATTACTAGACAGTGAATAGGTCCAGTTCCTTCTCCTCTTTGATGTTTACAGCCATGAACAGACTTCATGAGGTAGTGTGATGCTAATTATCCTGCTGCTTGCTAACTTTAGCAGGGTTTCAGTTTCTAATATTTCCAAATGCTCTTCTCCAGGGTGGGGTGGGGGAACAAAGTCACCCAGCATCAAAGCTGGGCTGGTTTCTGCAGGGGGAAGTACAGGCATGTTGAACACACAAGACACATGCTCAGCAGGAGAGACGTGACACATGACACATTAATGTGTACTGAGCCAGGCGGTCTGAGGTCCCACTGTGAACGCCCACATACCTCCCTGAGGAGTGGCTCTGTGTCGGGGTTGGAGGTCTCTGTGGTGGTGGAGGAGCTGTCATCATCGGCCAGAGTGTCCTTCAGCTCATCCTCCTGGGACTTCCCCTTGCCCCTCTTCTCTTTCTCCTCCTGCTTCTTCGGAGGCTTGGCCTTGCGTTGTTGGAGAGACTTTCCTTTCCCTGGAGATGAAAATTGGAGTAAAAACAGAGCTGAATCAAACAGCTTCAAACATAAAGCTGTCCCTAGTTCTGTTAGGAGTGGCTAGACTCTGTCCCTAGTTTTCCCTTCTTGACTTACAGCTGCCTGTCAGGCTTGTCTTTGTGAGGAGGTTGTTTAAAAAGTCAACTTTGTTGAGACACAGCTGGTGTGCAATGGACCATACTCCTCTTATAAGTACAGTTTGGCAAGTTTGTCCGTAGATCTGGCAAACTGGCCTGAAAGTGTTTGCCTGAAGGTGATGGAGCTTTAAAGAGTCGCCCCTTGCCGGGCGTGGTGGCGCACGGCTTTAATCCCAGCACTCGGGAGGCAGAGGCAGGCGGATTTCTGAGTTCGAGGCCAGCCTGGTCTACAAAGTGAGTTCCAGGACAGCCAGGGCTATACAGAGAAACCCTGTCTCGAAAAAAACAAAAAAAAAAAAAAAAAAAAAAAAGAGTCGCCCCAGAGAAAGGCAGAGCTCTTACGCTGGGAGATGGAGTGTTAGCGGTGCATCACCTGGGGTTGCTAACACCCCAGCTGGGTCCAATCCTAGCAGATCTTCTGCAGGGCTAAAGTAAGGAATTACAAAAAGCCCTTAGGACAGCAGTGGCCACACAGTGTCACTAAGGACAGAGTAAAACAGAAAGCTTAGTGATTTAAGAGATCCGGATGCTCCCAGAGCCAACTGCAGCATAGCCTTAGCCATGTTCCAAGAGCCAGGAATACAATACTGAGCAAGTCAATCCTTGCATCATGAAGCTGACACTGTACACAGGCTAGAGAGGCCTTGATCTCCGATTCTAGCCTCCAACTGACCCTTCAGCAGCAGCACCTGCAGAGGCCACATTGAAAATCATGTGTACGGCTCCCTTTTTAACACACGAGTGAAAATAGGGACTTCATACTTGACTTAGATCCAGACTTCTGATCTTATCTCAAGCAATGCCCTGCTAACTCCTCACCTGGGGATGGAAATCTTGGCATCTGTAACAGGGGCTGGCAAAGCAGAGCTGGGGCTAAATCTGACCTATGCTTGTTTTGTATGGTTTGAAGGTAGAGTAACAACATTTTTTTTTTAAGGTTTATTTATTATTATATCTAAGTTCACTGTAGCTGTCTTCAGATGCACCAGAAGAGGGCGTCAGATCTCATTACGGATGGTTGTGAGCCACCATATGGCTGCTGGGATTTGAACTCAGGACCTTCGGAAGAGCAGTTGGTGCTTTTAACCACTGAGCCATTTCTCCAGCCCTAAGTAACAACATTTTTACATAGTTAGAAAACCAAGGGCTGGATAGATGGCTCAGTGGTTAAGAGCTCTGACTGCTCTTCCAAACGTAGTAAGTTCAAATCCTAGCAACCACATTGTGGCACATGCCCATCGGTAATGAGATCTGACTCCCTCTTCTGGTGTGTCTGAAGACAGCTACAGTGTACTCATATACATAAAGTAAATGAATAAATCTTAAAAAAAAAAAGAAAGAAAAAAAAAAGAAAAGCAAAAGTCTTGTCCTTGCCTGGCCAGCACTTCCCCACTGGGCTGCCCCCAGCCTCACTGGGCTGCCCCCGGCCTCACTGGGCTGCCCCCGGCCTCACTGGTCTCTCCTGTGCTGTGCTCAGCACCTATGGTGTTGGAATGGCTTGCAGCATTCTCCTCACTGCACAGCACAGCACAGCACAGCACAGCACAGCACAGCACAGCACAGCACAGCACAGCACAGCACAGCACAGCACAGCACAGCACAGCACAGCACAGCCAGAGTGCTCTGGCTCCAGGACACTGCAGGAGCCCTGTTCCTCTCCACCACTGTCACAGTCTACCTACTGCCTTGTACTTCAGTCTTCAGGACTCATGAGGAGGCTCAGAGCTGAGACAGGCCTGGCCATGCTGTTTTGGGGAAGACAGTTACACTCTGCCTTGTTAGGTTTCGGTCTTGCTTTGGCTTGGCATTTCTCACTATGTCCCCTTTCTTTCCTTTTGGAATGGCAATGTATATTATGTGCCATTGTGTATTAGACATATGTGACTTGCATTTTGATTTTATAGGGGTTACAGGCTCAAGACTGCCTTGAGTCTTACAAGAGACTTGGACTACTCAACTCTGTTGAAACTGAAAGACTGTAGGGACCTTGGAAGATGAACTAAATGCATTTTGACTTGTGATATGGCCATAGACCTAAGGGGGCCAGGAGTGGATGTGGTGGTTTGTATAAGAATGCCCCCTAAGGCTTGGCCCCTGTCACTTCTGGCCTGGGACTTCCCATCCCTTCAAATGTTCACACTTCTCCTGTTTCTGAAGTTCCTTCCAGCAAAGTTCCTTCCCTAACCCACCAATTCTGCAGATCTGGTACATCCCTCACTCCTCTGCCTACAAGACTGTGATGTGTGCACGGCCACCACTTCCTGTTGTCCCTGTCCTATTAGGCCAGCCTCTTTGGAGGTTTCACCAACTATTTTCTCACTGGCTTCTTTTGTAGTTCTTTTCCTATTTAGAGAGAGGTGTCAGTGTGTAGCCACGCTGACCTCAAGCCTGTGACAAACTTCCTGTCTCTACCTCACCAGTACTACAATTACAGATGTGTGTACAGCTAGAAATCCTATTTTGAGTTAAGAGGTAGATGGTTTTGGTTTTAGCCCTGTTTTCAAAATCTTTTTGTTTGTTTGTTTTTTGAGACAAGGTTTTTCTGTGTAGCCCTGGCTGTCTTAGAACTTGCTCTGTAGAACAGGCAGGTCTTGAACTCAGAGATCTTCCTGCCTCTGTCTCCTGAGTGCTAGGATTAAAGGTATGTGCCAGCAATGCCTGGCCTCAAAATCATTTTTAACAATGACTATAACACAGCTATCACCGGCAGCTGTCCATCAGATTCTGTCTGGAGAAGCAAGTGAAGAACAAGTTTCATGACAAGCAGTTGCTTCTGTTTGCACTGTAATACAGAGGCCATTGCTTCCCCCAGGAGATGGGTCTGAGCTACCGAACAACTGCGAAGTTGCTGTGTCCACTGTCTATGACCTTGACTGCTCCTTCTCCCTCACATGCCTTGTTCATTGGAAGGGGAGGACAGGGTAAGGTTACCTTTGCCTTTTGACATCGGTGACGGAGGCTGCTCTGTGAACACGTCTAGGGGGGAAGAGTCGTGGTGGTCAAAGTCTTTGTCCATGGCTTCTATGAGGCTGGTGATGTCGGAGTCCTCTGAGCTGTGCCGTGTGGTGCTGGCTCGCTCGGGGTGGGAAGGGTGTGTGAGGGGGGCAGGAGACAGCCTTTCAGGTGGTGGCTCCTGGTGCTGAGGCACTGGAGGTGGCGGCTGTGAGTGCTGCTCCAGTGGGCTGTGGCTATGGTGCTGGTTGCTCTGCTGGCCCTGCTTCGCCCCTTTGGACTTCCTGCTTGCTGTGTGACCCTGGGTTGCTGCAGCTGTCTCTGAGACTAGGGGGCTTGTTTTGCTTGTAGTCTGTGAGGCAGCTGCTTGTGGAGAAGTCCTGCTTGACATACTTGAACTGTTTCTGGTTCTGACGTTGTCCATGTCAGCTGAGTTTTTGCTGCTGTGGCTGCTGTGTGGGTGGACTGATGTACCACATTGCCTGTGACTGCCTGTACCAGGCCGGGATGATGCGTTACTATAGAAACTTCTACTATGACTGTGTTCGCAGCCGAGTGTGTTCAAGCTGAAAAATGGATCAATTGAAAAATCAGTAAGCAGTAACTTACAACCTAATACTAAGAAAAAAATTTCATGAGTAAACCCATCATAAAGAGAAACTAGGAAGAGAAGTAGGAAGGGATCTGAGCCACAACCTCTACAGTGTCACCTCTGACAGCTATACATAAGTAAGGTAAGTGTACTAAAAAGTGGACTTTTAGTATATGAACATACTTTCCTTCAGATGAAATACCAACGATTCTCCTGAGATCAAATGGCTTTCCCACATCAAAGGGCGGGTTTGAGGCTTCAAAGGAGAGTCGCCTTCGAAAGGGTTCCCAAATTCCTTGAGCTTCCAAATAGGCCGTTCCAATGACCAGGAGAAATAGCGCACTGTGGAGCAGAGGAGTGAGTCAGTATTATTTGCCAAAACAAGAATAATATTTATCGCAGGTTTCTTGATAACTACAATATGATGTAAAAACTCCAAGTTGTCTGTAACACATTTTTAAGGAAAGACAAAAATGAAGCACCACAGCTCAGAGTTTACAGACCGACTTTCTGCATACAGTATTTAGGCTGCATGGATGCCGGTGCACTACATGCATGCAGTACCAATGGGGGCCATAAAAGGGGGTGGGCTCTCCTGGAGCTGGAGTTAAGGTGGTTGTAACTGCCATTCGGGAGCTGTGAATTGAACCCACATCTTCTGGAGGAGCACCGGTGCCCTTTCTTACCCACTGAGCCGTCTCTCCAGCCTCTGCACACCAACTTTAAAAGTTCACAACTGTGGCTGGTGAGATGGCTCAGCAGCTAAGACTGCTCTTCCAAAGGTCCTTAGTTCAAATCCCATCAACCATGTAGTGGCTCACAACCACCCATAATGAGATCTGACGCCCTCTTCTGGCATGTCAGAAGTCAGCTACTTATGTATACTTATGTATAACAATAAATGAATCTTTGGGCCAGCGCAATCAGGGACTGAATGAGCCGGGTTGACCGGAGTGAGCAGGGCCGACTGGAACAAGTAGAAATCCTATAAATTCAACCCCCAACAACCACATGAAGGCTCACAACCAGTACTCACATACATAAAATAAATAAATCTTAAGTTTACAACCCTATATATGAGTGAAGACAATAATGTACGTCAGAGGAGACAGCTGCAGGCTAATTTTTCCTTAGTGAGAGGAACTGGATGGAGGTTCACCTCTCTTTCCCTTACGGATGTATAAGCAGCTATAAATAACTTATTGTAAGTATATTTGAGTCTCTAAAGTACATAAGGAAATAAACTGTCATAGAGATAAGAATGCCAAGCCTTCAGAAACATTTCTACCCTGTTCTATGTTGCTTAGGCTTATAATGATGTTAATTAGATATGCCCAAATAAGGCAACTATACCTGACACTTTGTGCTTGCTTTCTTATGAACTAGCATAGACCTCATTTGTTAAGCAACTTTCGAAGGTAGTAAGACTTTGCCATCCATGCCCATGCCACCCAAGGAGGCTTCAGTTGTTTAACTGTTCCCACTAGCACTCAAGCCTGACAGAGCCAGGGGTGTCTGCTGTGCCTGCTAGGACCCGCCATCCGTGAGAGAGCGAGTGGTCCCGGGTGGTGAGTGAGAGCCAGCCCTGGTTGGCTGAGGAGGAGCACACTGTACCTCATGACCCCAGAGATGATGATGTAGAGCGCCAGCTCCCAGTTGGGTCTAGGGAGGGCTTCTGCACAGGCGGCTAGCATGTGGTACGGAAGAGAGGCATTCAACACAAACACAAACTCGGAGCCGCTGCTTGTCACAAACTTCAGCTCCCGAATGACTCTAGAAGCTGTGAAATCTGGAGTAAACCTGAAACACAAGAATGGCAGTGAGGTTCGTTTTCTTCTCGGTTCTATTGTTTTTCTTTGTTGAATCTAGGATTTATTCGTCCTGATGTTGTTAAAACACAACAGAACACAACACAATGGGCCACGTGTGTCCCTCGTGCTGCTCTGCCACCTCCTGTAGTCACTTTAGTCACTCGGGATTCCTTACGCTATCAGCTGCACACATGGAGCAATATACACGACAGTGCTGATTAACAGCCACAGACGCTCACAGGATTGTTGTTTAATCACAGGGCAGAGGTACTGCATCATCAGTCGCTCCATAGCTGTGCCTAACACTGAGGGCACAGAGGCTGTCTCTGTTGAGGCAAAGCCTCCATCTTGGACAAGTGTGAGGCACAGGTGGCTTTGTGGCTGAGAGACCACCAAGTCACACTAACATCTTAGGCTTTACAGCCATACAAGTAATACTGAAATTGGATTCTAAAAAAGTAGTTGCTAAGATTATCTGATCCAAATTAAGGGCAAAAGAAGTTTTATAATGCTAGAAACAGAAACATGGAACAAATATTTTAGTTGAAGTTAGGTAGGAAAAAATAAAATAAATACATTTGTGATAGACTTTTAAAAAATATCGCCTGCATGTGTGTCTGTACACCACATTCAGTCCCTGAAGTGGCCAGAAGAAGACAGATTCCTTCAGGAACTGGAATTACAGAAGGTTGTTGGCCACCCACCATGGGGGTACTGAGAATCAAACACAGCTCCTCTAGAAGAGCAGCCAGTGCTCATCTCTGTGGTGATCCAGACAAGAACGTACTTACAATATGACTATGTCTCTGGAGGCGTTGGCACTCAGGGCAAATTCTTGACAGTTAACCACTTTAAAACCATATCCCTCACACACATATCCACTGATCTCAATGGTTTCTACATGGATTTCAAGTTGTCCCGTATTCTCTACTTTGAATGTTCTTTTCAATGTGAAATTTGGTTCTCTTAGTTTCAAACCTAAAGAGGGGAAAAATCACAAATATAGATAAATCTTGCTATCATGTGTTTCCAGTGTGAACATGTTGTGAGCTTCTGTATGCTGGACATTATGAATCCACCCCACATGTCAAAAAGACCAGCCATTTCTAAGGTTTCATCTGGGAACAATCCACTCGGGTCTGTCATTGTATTTATAATTAACTAG
Source organism: Mus minutoides (assembly GCA_902729485.2). Lineage (NCBI taxonomy): Eukaryota > Metazoa > Chordata > Mammalia > Rodentia > Muridae > Mus > Mus minutoides. The sequence goes on from LR749615.1 coordinate 23,359, forward strand.
TTTCATATATGTATTTTTGGGCAGTAAGGTTTCTGTCAGTACTCCTGACTGGGACTGAACTCACTCCATAGTTTAGGATGGCCTAGAACTAATGCTCCCTTGCTTTGGCCTCCCACAGCCTAGGTTCACAGAGGGCCTTCCCTGTCAGGCTCTGACCTGCCATGGTACAAAGGGCATGTTTTACTTTTCACATTCAGAATAAACCTGCAAAAGAGTCAAGTGGAAGAACTCTGATGTAAGGCCTGGAACTCTCTTAGCATCCATCACATACTCAGGACCAGAAGGCAGGTATGCACATTTGGAAACACTATTTTTGCTTCTGGAATCCTGATAGCTGAAATCACATGCTCAAAGCCAGGCCTTCCCAAGCCCCATACTCACGGTCTATACAATCCTTTAACAATGCTTCTGTGATTTTGAAGCGTAAGGAGCTTCCTGAACCTGGAAGCTTTCCTGCCACCCTCAAGTTCTCCGTTGTCCCTTGACCTTGGACCATCACAGCGTCCATCACAGTCAGGTTGTTTCTATGAAAAATAACAATTATACATTTTCTCCAATTAATTTTGTGTATCTTTGATACACAAGTTCTAACACTATGTAAACAACCACAAAAAAGTATTTATATGTTGTTTAAGGGTGAAAATTCAAAATTTATCATTCTGCCTGCTGCTCCAAACTTTGACCTCAGCCTACCAGCTCCTTAATGCTACCAGACCTGGGCGCTTTAAAGACTGTTGGCTATGCATACCCCCCGGGTCTGGCTCACAAATGTCAGTTACGGCCTCTCCAGTGGTGCTACTGAGCAACCTTACCTCACCCTTCACTAGTTGTCCTAAATCCAGTGCTGCTATGACCCCATACCTCACCTCTATTCCTCTCTTTGGTATAACAAGTTGCTTCAAAGCCTCTGAGACTCAGCCTGCGGGGACACTGGGCCCCACAGACTACAACAAGACTGTAACTCTTGGTACAACATCTGTGCCACAATGCCCTGCCATCCAGTTCTGGTATCTTTGAGAACCCCATATGGAAGTGGATCTTTCCACCCATAACACCTTTCCTGGTCATCTTCCTGGCATTGTCATTCGCTCCTTGTCTTATTAATCTTGTCTCTACTTTCCTTCAGAGACAAGTACAAAAATTTCTAACCAAACTGTTAATCAGCTCCTGTTACAGGATTACCAGCCGCTGCCCATAGACAACCACCAAATGGATTCCGATGGTGAAGACATACCCTGACGACGCCCCTAATCAGCAGGAAGTAGCCTAAGAGTCACAACGCCCCCACTCCCTCTTCACCATTGGTCTCCCCTCTCTTTTTCTCCCCTTCTTTTTTATAATATCAAGAAGGGAGGAATGTTAGCATCAAGCCCCACTTAACCAGGTGACCCTGTACCTGTGTTGCCAAGGCAACCATCTTCAATCCCACAGCCCACCTGGCTCAGTCTCCACCCTCAGTGGTGTGACGTCATTCTCCCTATAAATTGGGAAGACACCCCCTCCTCGCTCTCTTTTTCCTCTTTTTCTTCTCTCTCTTCTCTTCCCCCCTCTGTCTCTTTCTCCTCTTCTCTGCCCCCTCCCCTATCCGCTCAATAAACCTCTCCACGTGGAACCACCCTGAAAAAAAAAAAAAAAAGCAGTTTTTCATTGTAAGTCTTACATGGTAAGGGACGCTGTGCGTGGTTGGCGTGACAGGAGGACTTTGAGTGAGGTAAGCCCTGTCACCCACCCACACTCACGTCTAGAACCTACCTGACTATGATCAGGGAAGACACAGTTCTGTTGTGGAGTGGAGTGAACTTTACTTTGACAGATTTCTTTTCTCCAGGTTTTAAAATGAGGTTTAAAATAAAATGCCGAGAGAGACCCTCTGTAAATCCTGTTGGACTTTGCAGTGGATGAGCCTTGAATTATTGTATAAACAAACAGGAGTCATTAATATGGTTTCTGGGAAAACCATCTGTCCCTGACCCCCTCTAGGCCTCTCAAACTGATTATGTAGAGGAGCTTCTCCTTCGTGCTTCAGACACTGGCACTGAAGCTGGGGAGCCAAGAAGGAGCACCCAGGGTCTGTGGAAGTTACAAACAGACTTCATTTCCCAGTTACAAAGCCTTCGAGTTTGAAACTACACATTCTATATTTGTATACAAATATTTTTAACATGTACATGTGTATTTGTTTTTAAATTTGAAATACAATTCACATATAGGAAAAGACACAGACCCAAGACAAATAATCAAAGCATCACTATAAAGCCAATACTCTTGACTGGACGGTAAACAGACTGACAATGAGGACCCTAAGTGCCGATACTGCAGCCTGGGTAGGGAGCCCGTGCAAGAAGTGGAGAAAGCTCCCCCCCCCCCCCAGTCAATGTGTGCTGTTGAGTTATGCATGACCTGACCAATCTTTAATCCCATTTTGAAAACTAAGTACCTATTTATTGCTTTGTAGACACTTGATTTAAGATATAACCTAATCTGAAATTTAAAATAAGACTTTATGACCAGTTTTAAAATGGTTCAGAGTTGTTTTGGTTTTTTTGTTAAAAAACACTGTTTCAACACAAAGACACACTCTTCTGTTTTTTAAAGAAGACTAAATATTCTGGGGAAGGGTGAGTTGTGTGCCACTCTCTACTTCTCTTGGCATGACTGGGTTCTGCTTGTGTTGGCGTGAACTGACAAACATATCATGCATATGGACTTGATGAAGTGCACTACTTAACTCCTGCTTATGAAGTAAAATGTTTCCCTTTACATATAGCACTGTTCTTTATCAACAATCTACCAGGATAACAGAATACTCTCACTGTTCCAAAATGCCTGCTGAGAAACCTCCTTTTTTAATAAACTATTCTTGGCAATCGCCTCCACTCCCTTTCTAACTCTCACTATGTATGTAGCTTTGGTAGGCATCACACTCACCGAAATCCATCTGCCTCTGCCTCCTGAGTGCTGGGATTAAGTCTGTGTGTCATCATGCTGGCCCTACTTATGAGCACAATGAAAGACTGTATGTATTCCAAAATACTAACTCATTTAACCTCTGATGGTCTGAGAAGTACGTGGGTATGGTATGGTGTCCTGAAACAGCACTAACGTGCTCCAGACTTGTGCAGTGGGAAGCTCTTAGGGGTCAGATAGACTGACCAAGGGACCCCTGAGTAATCTCAGAAAGCCCTTCTGTAGTAATACAGACAGATGCATCTGCTTTTCTTAGGATGTTGTTTGTACTACCGATTAGCCAGCTGTTAGGTGTGAATCGAGACCATCGTGCTAAACCTCCCTTGTAGCCACTGCTCCCCAGTCTGCATTTATAATGAAAAGAAAATGTCTTTGAACAATAGCAAACAAAATTTATTCAATTTCAACATGAATTCATGCCTCTCTAGAACTTTATGACAGAAAAGGAAGCTTGTTTAAAGGACTCTCAGCAATTAGTTTCACACTGAGAATTTCTTCTGTGGAAACCTCCTGAGGTCCAGAGGTTTTCCTCATCCATCTGTCCTTTAGAGTCTAGTTCAGGGTCCTATGTCTTGCAAATGCGACTGCATGAGATCACCAGCTCATTGACTTCTGTATTTTCCCTATCAAGGCAGAAGAAACCAAGTTCTAGTAACTAGGCATTCTCAATGACTTCCAGTGCTTGCTACAATGGCATTTATGGATGGCAGGAGAAAGGCGAGATCCCAAGAGAAAGACACAGGGAATCGGGAGTGTCTAAACTGCTGTCTGAGTTCTAAGCTCTGACTGCAGCTGTGGCAGAGATGAAGACCTACAAAGCAGCTGGCTAGACTAGACTGGGGAGACTTCCTACACAGCACTATGTGGTCCAAACGAAGGGCAAACATTCTCATCTGAATAAGGCAGAAAGGCAACGAAGCACAAGACCCCAGGCAGCCTGCAGGGCTTTGGCCACTGTGAAACCTTCCTAGTGACATGCACCCTCCACATCAAGGCCTGATATAATTGTGAGTGGCTAGCAGTCACTCACCTGAATAATAGAGGCCACTTTCATTCCCAGAACAAATCAACTTATTATACACTTTAAAGTCAACATTATCTATTGAGATAAACACACACACAGAGCTGTGCCAGGTACTGGTCTCACATTCACATTCACAGGTTTTACAATTTTAGTTTAGATAATTCAGCTGAATCTTTTAACACTTAAAAATAAAATGTTGCATTAGCATATTTCACATACAGTCTCAGACTTGCTGGGTGGCATTATGCTGACTGCTGACTCTAAGGTTAATACCCACAAAGAGGAACCGTCTAACATACCCTGTGCATGGGCAGCCCTGACTCTTCCTGCTCTCCTCTGCCTCTAAGTCAATTCCTGGACTGCAACAGCTGCCTTCAGCCAGGCTAAGGGCAGCCTACAGGTGTCATTCCCACCGGCCCTGATCCTAGCAGAGTAAATGATGTGGGGGTTGTACTTACGCTATTCCTGTAGACTTGGAATTCAAGTGTTCTCAAATCTAGCTTGGCCACCTTACTCAAGTTAAACCTAAAATAAAAAACACATGTTTATCTTCATAAATATCATAACTAGGGACTGTGGAGAATAGCCAAGTTTGAGGTTTTATTTGCAAATTTATCTTTTGTCAGGTCTTGGGACCAGTAACATTATACCATATTAATACTATTTAAAAGGCTAGGCTAAGTTATAATTAATACCTTGTTCACTTTTTTTTTTAAAGATTTATTTTTTATTTATTATATGTAAGTACACTGTAGCTGTCTTCAGACACTCCAGGAGAGGGCGCCAGATCTTGTTACGGATGGTTGTGAGCCACCATGTGGATGCTGGGATTTGAACTTATCACCTTCGGAAGAGCGTCGGGTGCTCTTACCCGCTGAGCCATCTCACCAGCCCCCCCTTGTTCACTTTTAAAAAGGAAATAGTGGAAGTATTTTGTCTGTTGTCCCTTTACGAATCTGTTAAATGTGAGCACCCCATTTACACTTGTTGAAAACTTTTCTTCATGTTCAATTCAATACCAACCCACTCCCAGGTAACTGCTGGCAACTTCAGCCATAAAGCCAGACTCTTCGTTTACCCTTTGATCATCTAAGGAATGCTTACCTTGAGACTAACTTATCTGCAAAGATGGAGGGGTTGGAATACAAAGCCAGTGGGATGAACTGGACGTAGACAGGGACGTCTGCAGGGTTTTCTAAGCTAATCTCTTCTTCCTTAAAGCAAAGCCCAGATGCATTAGTGGAGATCCCTACAGAGGAATTACAGCATTGGCTCTCTTACCACATGTGGCCCATTTCTGACTGCTCAGGCCATTTGAACACTTACCGAGGAGCAGTTTGTGTTAGTGAGTGGGAACTTCAGGAGCCGGGGCGAGCTAAGGACGGACGGCCAGGAGAGCTCGGCACTGACTTTTGATACAATATTTTTCTGAAGATCTGTATTTACTTCAAACATAGCATTCAACCTAGAAAAGCAATTTCTATGTCAGTGTAAAAAACAAAACATTTGAGTTTTCTAAACATAAGAAATCATACTTAAGATTTTTTTCTGGTTCTTAAAAAAAAAAGCTTATTTATTCTATTTTACCAAGATTTTTTTTAAACTTTAAAATGTTACTATTGCCCCATGCTGAGATTAGTTTTACTTTCATACATATACTTGATATATTTCTTCCAATGTTCACTCTTCTATACCCTGTCTTGGCCTGGCTCCCATTTTCTTTCTTTTTCTTTTTCTTTTTGTAACCCAATGAGTCTCATTAGGGTGGTTACAGGAGCGTGGGAGTGGACATTTGTCTGTCTGCCTTCCCCGGGGCTACATCCCTGGCAAACATGTCTCCCCCCAACATTACCCATTCTCTGCACATAAACCCTCATGGAGCCCCACCCTACTCCACAATAGGGTGCTGATAGCCCTTGGTCTATGGAGATCTTGTACATGCGATCACAACCCTGAGCTAAGAGTGCATGAGTTATGTCACGTCCACAAGTAGCTCACCATTTCCCCTGGCTTGAATGTTCTCTGCATGTCTTTAGTGATGTTCCTTGAGTCTTAGAGAAGTTGACAGAGATGCTGTCATCCTTATGACTGGGCATGCAGCTTTATTAAGCTCTCAATGACATATCATGTGTCTCTATTTTGACATAGAGAGCTGTCAACATTAAAGACATCTGTGCTATAGCTCTGTCCAGCATATGTAAAGGATGACAAGCTTTAGTTCCAGTAGCATCAGTAAAAGATGCATGCACATCTTCAAAAACGTTTTTCTTGGTAATACTGAGGATTGAACCAAACACCTGTGTGCTAGGCAAGCGCCCTACCACTGAACTACATCAACAGCCTAGTATTTAAAGGTATTAATTCAATAATGAAGGCTGAACACTTGGGTTTTAATGACTCTTCCATGGCTTCCATGGGCAGGATGTGGACACCCCAGCAGGACACTCGGGTATTCCCAGTAGTACCATGGACAAGAGGTGCTGCTTGACACACACAGTTTCCCTCTGATACAAAACCAAGGTGACATCTTCACATGATGAAGATATCAGTTCAAGAGGAAATAAACAGAGAGTATAGACTGCTTTCAGTCATAGTCATCCTTAGGACCTCATATGAACACATCCTTACTAATGAGTGCTCAAGAGTCAGGAGTCCAGGACCTGGAAGGTATTGGGAAATGTCAAGTGTCTGGGACTAACCAGCGATGCACACTCAAACCCAGTGCTATTGAATTATGATGCTGGGGTACTGACAAGCACATGCGTACAAACAAGGTAACCCAAGAGCAGGCACGAGGAGAGTATCACACTCATTGTCAACCAGATAGGGGGGCAGAGGGCAGATGGGAACCCAGGGCCTTGGTGAGGAGCATGCTGGAAGACACTGGTGGTAAAGAGGCTCCCTGGCTGCACCAGGGAGGCAACACTAATGAGTTACTCATCACCACTTGCAGACTGCCTACATTTCACAAGCTCCACTGTGGAGAGACAGAATAAAAGAGAGTTGCAATCACTGAGCTCTTCTCAGGGTTATTACAAGTCTTTGTGTGCTCAGTAAAACCATTTTTAATGAGAAAACTTTCTTTTCTTTACTATAAGGAAAAATTTTACAATATAGAAACTCTCATTCTCAACAGTTAATGGATTGAACCATCTAGTAGACAGATGGACTTATGAGCTGAACTGAACAGACAGTTCTCAAGGGAAGAAATACCAATGTCCAGACACATTTGAAGAAGTCTTCAATATCTTTAGCCATCAAGGGAAGGCAAATTAGAACTGCTTTGAGATTCAGAGGGGTGGCTATTACAAAAACTGACCCTCAACAAGCATTAGTGAAGATGGGTGGGTGAAGTGAAGCTCTACTTGTTGTAGATGGGAACGTAAACTTGTCCAGCCATTATGGAAATCAGTATGGAGGTTCCTTGAAAATTAACAGTAGAACTATTATATCTCTACTATCCAGGGGACATTCCCTAAGGTTGTTAAGTCAACATACTGTGGAGACATTTGCAAAAGCAGTATTTATCACTGCACTATCTAAAACAGCCAAGAGTGAAGAGGGAACCAGGAGAGGTCTCAAGGAAGACCAAGAGGAGGTAATGGAAAATACATCCTGAGAGCAAAATCAGGAATTCCCTCTAAGGAAGAAAGGGACCAGCATGGGGCAGAGGAACTGTAAGAACAAAGCGTATCATGTGCATCAAGATGTCAACAACACCCATGCTTTGTATGCTGACCTAAGTTAACGGAAAGGTAGTTAAAGCTTTAAACCTTCATACTCTCCTTATAGGAGAATACTTTAACTTTGACCAATACATCTCAAGTCAGCCAAGTGAGAAAGTACTTCTTACTCATCAGTATTCCTGTGTCTGGAAAAGCTCTTTTCTACTGTGTGTGAAAGGGCCAGGCTACTGTGATACCAACACTACATTTCAGTGTTTGAGTCCAGGTACAGCACTGGTTTTCCAGAAGCCTATTTCGACCTGCCAAAGATGCAGTAGGGAGACCATTGCAGGGCCCTGTTTCCCTGTTTCCCTGGCAAAAGACCAGCACTTGAAGAAGAAAGTAGTGTTTTTCATAAGGAACAAATAAATTTGGTCTCCTGTTGAGATTAAGCCTAACTTGCTTTTTGCAGAGGCCAGTGACAGACAAATCTTTCTTCTCATGCATAACAAACACTGTGTCTAAGGTGGACTTGGCAGTCACTATAAAGAAGGATGATTTCAAATAGTTCCTCGGATTTTTAAGGACCAATCTCATGCACTGGAGAAAAGAGGACAAAGGAGTGCATGTATTTCTTAGCAACACATGATAACAATGACAATGTGACATAACAACAGAGCTGCCCCGTGGGCTACCCTGCTAAAACTCTTGAATGAAGCAGAAGCTCATACCTATGTCCTGCGTTCTCCTTTATCCCCATCCAAGCCTTGAACAAGCTCTGATGTGAGTCCCAGTCGGCATCCCACAAGTCCTCCTGCATGGCCACCCCAGGCTGTACTTTGGGTTCAGCTAAAAGAGGAAGCACAAGTCAGCACACACTCAGCCTAAGCCACTGCCAGTACCCCTTCCAGTGAGTTCTATAGTTCTGAGGCAGGAGAGTAAAGGAAGACGGGATGGAAGACTTACATTTGGATAGGAAAGGCAAGCCGATATAGCAGTGATCCCCACACTGCAGCCCAGGGTCAAAATAAATGTTTGCAATCTGTAAAGGAACACAGAATGATCATGAATGCCGAGAACAGACAGATGGCCAGGCACAGAGTGATGACAGCTGGAAATTCTCAGATTTAACAAACCTTAGACTTCTTCCCTGGTTCCAAGTCTTCCCTATTACCCCGTAATCGTTTGTAGTAGAATCGTACGTCTTCTGACAAAGACCTTATTTGCTGTATCTTTACCTTCTGTGAGAAGGAATTCATAATATTTAAGCTCTGATGAACTACTTTTCCCTGAAAGAAGAAAACACAAATTCAGAATTTTCATTAATTGACCTTTTAAAATTGTAACTGACACAAAAATCCATCCCCTCATTCAAATGAGAACCAGCAAATCTGAAGACCTGAGATCACAGGTCAGCTTTTTCATTGGTGCCATTGTGCGTGTTACAGAAGTACTGTAATAAATTAATGGGAATTTAACTTGTGTTGACACACTAAGTACCCAAGAAGGCACAGAGGGAGCTTTAAAGGGCCATTTTGTTTGTAATGTAAAGTCTGTTAACACCAAGGTAAGGCTACCCCAAAATAAATGAATTCTAAAATCTAACCAAGTAAAACTGAAACGCATTCTTTAAAAGAGAATGTTTTCCTTAGAAATGCAACTGTAATTTTTGCCATCCAAAAGAAAATTAAATCTCTTTAAAAATGTAGGCTATCAGCCAGGCGTGGTGGCACACGCCTTTAATCCCAGCACTCGGGAGGCAGAGGCAGGCGGATTTCTGAGTTCGAGGCCAGCCTGGTCTACAAAGCGAGTTCCGGGACAGCCAGGGCTATACAAAGAAACCCTGTCTCGAAAAACAACAACAACAACAACAAAATTGTAGGCTATCAGCTGGCATGGGGGTACATGCCTGTACTGTCAGCATGTGGATGATCAAGGCCAGAGGACAGAGTTACATAGTCCTTGTCTTGAAAAATAGTAATTCAAAGTAAAAACACACCAAATAAGTCATCGAAGACTCTTACAAAATAGCATACAAATTAGATTCTTTTGAAAAGGTTTACTTATTTTAACTTTATGTATATGAATGTTTTAGCTGCACACATGTAAAGTGCACTATGTGCATGTCTGGTAAGCGCAGCAGCCAGAGTTAGGAACTGAGCACAGACAGCAAGAAGCTGCCATGTGGGTGCTGGGAACACCACTATCCTCTCTGCAAAAGCCTAACTCCTCTTAGCTGCTGAGCCGACTCTCCAGCCCCACAGACTGAAGTCTTCATCAGTGTTCCTTCTTACCAGGTACCAATTTCGTTTTTCTAGAAGGTATCAAATTAGTAAAGCTTGAAATTAAAAAGATTCAAGCCAGGCAGTGGTGACACATGCCTTTAATCCCAGCACTCAGGAGGCAGAGGCAGGCAGATTTCTGAGTTTGAGGCCAGCCTGGTCTACAGAGAGAGTTCTAGGACAGCCATGGCTACACAGAGAAGCCCTGTCTCAAAAAACCAAAAAAAAAAAAAAAAAAAAAAAATTCAAATTATCCTTAAGAAGCACATTAAGAGCTTGCTTGCTTTACTTTTGTAAACTTTCTGATTGAATAAAGAATTATGGTTTTTGTACATGTGATTCCTATCCCCTTAAAAGAATTTTCTCTAATGAGAAACATGCTTGTCCAATATTTAGTCCCAGAAAACAGATAAATGACATCCTTCTCCCTGGCAAGATCCCGAGGGTGGCCATGAGGCTGGAGAGAGGAGGGTTACAGCGGTGGCTGCGGTGCTGCCTTTGCAGCTATCTAGTTTCTACAGCTAACATAACTCCCACTGCCCTGTTCTTAGGCCACATGAAGATCAAAGATAATAAAAATTCCTTTTGCAACTCTACTTTTTGAAATGTTTTCTGACACACTGCTCCCTAGCAGTAAGTGAGGAAATTGATGTACTAATGGTGACTGAGGAGGAAGAAGCTCTTATGCAGGCACGGTAAAGCACGGGTGTAACATACAGTCAGGATAAAGTGCAAGACAGGCAGGGAAAGGTGTAACATACAGTCAGGATAAAGTGCAACACAGGCAGGGAAAGGTTTGATTATAGCCCAACTGAAATATGTTAAACTTACTAAAATTTTATATTGAAAGGGACAATCTTGAATCAGGCTTTGTTAAATAGGGTGTCCCATCTCCTACCCGCTAGGACCTACATCCCAAGAAGATTCCATTTCTACATTCCTACATCTGCCCAATACATCCCGACTCTGTCACAAAGCCAGCGCCTTTCCTATTTCTTCTCTCAAGGCTCAGCTGAGTTCTCTGACTACCTGACTATCACAGTTGCCTCAATGTGTTGACCTCATTGGGACACTCAAGGAGTTGATCCCTGTGAAATATCTTTGCCTGTGCTCTCTCTCCACCACCTCCTTCATGTATATCACCTACTAGTCACTGGGGATAAAAGGTATCTTATTCCTTTCCTAAAGAGATCAACCCATAAGAAACCATCATCAAACTATAAAGGAATCGTGACAAGTGTTCTAGAATTACACATGAAACTACTGCTGTCTACAGTAGTCGGGGTGTGCATGCAGAGGTCAGGGAATAACTCATAGAGTTGCTTCTCTCCTTTCCTCATGTGAGCCCTGGTAAACTCAGGTGATCAGGCTTGGTGGCAAGTACCTTTACCTGCAGAGCTTCCAACCCCAGATCAACTGAAAACATCTTAATTTTAAATCTTAACAGTAACTAAAAAGATACTGATTCCATCTAGAAAGAGATTTTATACTTATGTTGCACATATCATTTTATATGTAAAACCCAACAATTTATTTGTATATTGTATTCATTTATTTATGAGAATACATATTTATATTTTTATGTAGGAAAAATCCAATTCAGCTGGGCTTTGTTGAAATCAAGAGACCTCTTCCTACTGAATAAAACCTATGTGGGTTTTTTTGTCCCTAGCACAAATACTTTTTTTTTTTTTAAAGATTTATTTTATTTTATTATATGTAAGTACACTGTAGCTGTCTTCAGACACTCCAGAAGAGGGAGCCAGATCTCATTACGGATGGTTGTGAGCCACCATGTGGTTGCTGGGATTTGAACTTATTACCTTCGGAAGAGCAGTCAGGTGCTCTTACCCGCTGAGCCATCTCACCAGCCCCAACTTTTTTTTTTAAAGATTTATTTATTATATGTAAGTACACTGTAGCTGTTTTCAGACACTCCAGAAGAGAGAGTCAGATCTCATTATGGATGGTTGTGAGCTACCATGTGGTTGCTGGGATTTAGGCTCAGGATCTTCGGAAGAGCAGTCAGTGCTTTTAACCACTGAGCCATTTCTCCAGCCCACAAAGACATTTTTTTACATTTTTAAAGCATCTACAGAGTTTTTGGAGATGATTTTAAATTTGTCTGTACATGCCTGTCTAGACAATTTCTTATCAAGCTGAAAAAAAATTGATTCTAGCAGTTTTTCAGATAGATCAGAGAAACATTTTGATAGCAACTTTTTCTGCAGCAAGAGTGCCTGTTTCTATTTTATGAGTGTTGGTATTTATGTGCATTGTATGTGTGTCTTGATCCCCTGGAACTGGAGTTACAGACAGCTGGGAGCCATCGTGTCATGTAGGTGCTGGAGCGCAGCCAGGTCCTGCAGTAAGTGCCCTTATCCGCATAGCCAGCTCTCCAATTCCCAGTGACTTTTTAAAAATGGCCCTGTCACAGCCCTCGCCCTCCTGGTGCCTGGAGCAGCTGCTTCTCTCCCTGACAAGGATGGGATGTATCCTTAGGTTTTCTAAATTGCTAACAACATAATTAAACAGCTTCATTTTTTTTAAAAAAAAAAAAGGTCACTCTGTGTGCATGTGTGTGTAAAACATGACATTTCTTTAGGCCATTTTTTTTTCTTTCAAATAGTGGAGGCTTTGCTGGAAGCAGGAAAGGCTTTGTTGAGTTAGGCTGCAAGATGCTTTCTCTCTAAGCCCCTTTTTCTTTACAGGGCAACTTGTATGTGCTTTACACATCAAGGCTCCTGTTTCCAATCTTCATAGGAAATCTTCCTGAGGGAGGGTCTATCTCTCATCCCACTTCCATTCTCTTAAGAACCTGGCGCAGTGCAGTGCTTCAGTTACCGTAAAGGATGAAAACAGGAAATGTCTTTCCCGTTGGAGCTCTAAGCAACAGAAAACAATGAGCAAGCAAAGTGTGAGTTGGCTTACTGGGAAGGAAGGGGGAAGAACCATGTGCTTGGGGAAGCAGGTCAGCGAGCCCACGGCGATCACAGCTTTCACAGGGATGGTCAGGATCTATGAAGGGAAGAGGCAAACCACCATCACATCAGGAGAAGTCTGGGATGTTTGCTACTGACAATGACTTCACTGTTTTAGGAATTAAAAACAAAGCTTATTTTGTGTTGTATACTGACAATAACTCAAAACCAGTATTAAAACCACCCTGGAAACTTTTTAATCTGCCCAAGGTTTTTCTATAAAATGAAAACAATACATTTCCAGTGACTACTCATTTACCTGCTAAAACCAGTTAAGACCAAGTCACAGGGGAGGAATAAAGACAGCTTTTCAAAATACAAGTCCTCTATAGATTAAAAAGGAAAGCTGTACTCCTAAAACATCATCTATAAAAAGCCAGGATTTCTACAGCTATGTAATTCAGTATTGTTTTGGTAGAAATAGATTTCAACCCAAGTTTTAAAGACAAGTTGAACATTCTGTAGTTAGAATTCCAGCTTATTTCTAATTAGTATCACGAGTGAGCCATGAATGCAGTGTATGAGGGTGCTTAGTTTTAAAAACTTATTTTTTTAATTGTATGTGTGTGGATATTTTGCCTGAATACCTATCATGCTCAGGCCTGGTTGTGCAGAAACCAGAAGGGGGCGCTAGACCCTCTGAATGGAAACTACAGATAGTTATGAGCCACCTTGTAGGAATTGCTGGGAATTAAACCTGGGTCTTCAAGAAGAACAGCCAGTGCTCCTAATTGCTGAACCATGTCTCCAGCCCCTTTTAATTTTTTATTTCCATCAATTAAAAAACAAAAACAAAAACAAAAACTGTCTCAATTCTGAAAGGCACTTACTTCTATATGAATGTTAAGTATGAATTCCTCACTTTTGGAGGTAACTGGATATACTCTAATCATTTATTATTTGAATAGCCAGTTCTGTTTATTTTGCCACTGGATTTGTGTATGCTGAAACCACTCAGGAGGACAAAGATAGCAACTTGTTGAATTTAGAAGTACTCAACCGCCCAAAGATCTGTAAGTGTTAAATTAAAAGTATTTAGGTCTGAGACAGGCAAGCAACCTTACACCTGTAATGCTAGCACTTGGGAAGCTCGAGTAGGAGGGCTGCTAGTTCAAGGCTGGTTTACTATACAGTGAGTGAGCTCCAGAACCTTTATCAAAAAAATCAAAAGTATAAAATAGGAAAAAGATCAGATCTGTCAGAAATACATGCAATCAGGATCTTAGTGAATATAATATACACTCTACACAGAGGACTGTAACACACAAGTGCAGAGTCAGGCCTGCAGCTCAGGAAGGCCAGTCAGGATCTGTTCTGCGGTGATCTTCTGTAGGCAGGTTTTTAACATCGTGATTCTCAATGTGCTAAGGGCACTTTCCTGACACTGTGGTTTAGTTAGGAGGTCTGAGGAGGTTCAGCAGAGCCCTGGGAGGTACAAGCACTAGTGTTCTGAAATGGCTCTGAAAGGTCCGTATTAAAGGCACAAGAGGGGTACACTGTAAATAAATGTAGTTCTCTGCTTCTACAGAAACTGACATGCCCTATCAATGTGCGCAGTCATTAACAAGAGTTTGAGAAAACCCCAGCGGTCAGCTTACCTCGTAGTCGGTTGTGATCTGTATGGCCCCATCATGGACCCCTTCTAGCTTCTTGGCAGTAAGTTTGACTCTGAACACTGCAAAGTGTCCTGAAGCTAGTGTTACCTGAAGCAGTAAAAATGGCGTCATTTAGTAGCTGTGCAGGTTCAAGGGTCTTACTGAAGTGGGAAGGAGCACTCTGGTAGTGAGCTGTGCCCACACAGACCTGTGTGTGGACTTTGTGTGATAGGATCAGATCTGCACACCTAATGCACAGAGCCTCACTGCAGACACTCTCTCCTTTCATGACAGTGTGGTACAGATCCTTCCAATTCTTCTGGGTCCTCATCATCTACTCTGTGCCTACCTCACTGGGGTAGACGGTCTCCACAAGGCCCCAGCAGTGTCTAGCACTCATGGCCACCAGGAAACACATCATGGTACTTGAGCTGGGCACATAGCACTGCTCTTTCACTTGGGCCGGAAACACCCATTCTAACTGAAGCAGTAAGAGGCCCACTCACCGGGGACTGATCAGGCAGAGAGGACCTCTCCAGTTCTGGAAGGCTCGCCATCACTGTGCTCCTGTTGCCTCTCTCTGTAGCTACAAGTTCTATTGATAAGCCATCTCCTATGATATGCCAACTTTTTATTGCCAGCTTCAAAGAGAAAACACAAAGTGATCTTGCAGCACAAACATGAAATCTTCAGTGTAATTGAGAATAAAAACAATTTCTTTACCTCAATTGGATTGCTGTTTATAATTGCAAATAAAATACTACTTGCTTCTGTAGCACTCAGTACTCCAAAATCTATGAAGCGTTCTTCTATTTTGGGGGGCAATACAAAGTACTAGAGAGATAGAAAAGGACCGTATTAAACAGCAGGCCACAAAGTACTAGAGAGATAGAAAAGGACCGTATTAAACAGCAGGCCACATGTTTAACAATGTTACTGAGTAAAGTGTCCACTAGGAGACACTAAAGTTTCTCCATCTTATGTCTATATATATAGCTATATGATATGCTTAGAACTTCAGACAAGGACAATCAGGAGTCAAGGATGGAGAGGCCATTTCCTAGCAGCTACTTCCCTGAAGTTCTAGAAAAGGCTAAGGAGCTCTGACAATCAGGCAGAAGTCTGTGCTCTCTCAGTAGGCACAGATTACAAATAATAATTAGCTCCTTGCCTGGACTGAGCTCTAGAGCTGGGCACACCTAGCTGATGTAAGTTCTGGGTCATGTCCCATCTTTCTCTTCCCCAATGCCTTTCATTGGCCACATTCACCAAAGCTTGTCTGTAATTCTCCATCTGGTTTGTTTTCTGTGCCATGGAGACCTCTGCACCTTCTTTGTGTTGTGTCTACTGCATTGCCCAAATGTGCATCTTTACCATCCAGCCTTCTTCTTCTCTGGTTCTTTGCTTTGTCCTGGTGTTCTCCAACTTTATCCAATCAAGGTCACCACTGTGCTTCCTAATAGTCTCCCTGTCCCATTGTTCTCCATTTATCTTTGTTCTAGATTCTCTGTCATTACAATTTAAAAGTAAACCAAGACTGGAATTAAATGAGCTAAATATATCATGGGGGAGAGGGGGGGCGGCGCAGACAAAGACTGAAGTGAAAACTTCCAGAAGTAACTAATTCCTAAGTTTCAGTGGTTTGCTCCTCTGAGCAGTTAGCAAGGCCTGTGCTGTCCCAGTGTGAATTAGTCCTTCCTCCTGTGAATCCAAACCTGTACATGCGACCCACTCATGAATCCTGTAGGTCTCAAAGGGAAACTGGTGGCAACACAGTGCCTGTGTTCAAGGAACCCTTATCATGCTTTATAAATGTCCCAAGGAGCAAGGGCAGTGAATCCAGGGAGTTACTATACCAAAGAAAAGTTATAGAGTGCTTTCCTTAAGTGAAAGTAATAGTTTTACTGCAGTGCTGTGTTATATATTAACCTGTGTTCCATTTGCCACTATCTATTCTAATTTCTAAATTAGAACAAGACACAGTACAGGCAGTCAGTCTTCCCCATCTGTAGATTCCACATTCACGGACGTCACTGTTTGTCTACGAATACTACAGCATTCTCCATAAGGGCCTGGCCTGCAATAATCACAGATTTGGGCATCTAGAGTAGATTCCAAGATCACTTCCCACTGGACACTGAAGGATAGCAACCCTTAGTTTTGGAATTCTCTGGGGATCCTAGAAGGAGTCCTGTGTGTGTGTGTGTGTGTGTGTGTGTGTGTGTGTGTGAGAGAGAGAGAGAGAGAGAGAGAGTATGTGTGTGTGTGTATTTCTGTATCCTGAAAGCACTAACTGGGAAGGAATCAGCCCAATTGCCTGACAATATCCAAAAGCAGAGGTAGGACCTTGATGACATACTTACATCTAAAAAGCCTGTGTATACCCGCACAGGTAAATGAAACTTAGAGGCATTGGTAACAAGTAAAATGTTGTTGTCTATGTGCATGGATGAGGTGGATGGCATAAAAAACAGGGTAAAAATGTATCCCGACTCATTAGGAAGAATAAGAACTGGTTTGCTGAAGTTGTGCACCTGGGGATGAAGCAGAGAAGAGCAGGGTTAGTCTCACCTAGATGCTAGAGCAGCAGGATGCCAAGCAAGTGGGCTCAATGTACCTGAAACATTGTTCTGGCTTCCTCTGGTAACAGCACATCATGAATGAGGATTGCAAAACTGAAAGTGTTAGTCAGGTAAATCGGCCTCTCCACTGGGTCAGCAGGACTGTCCTGGATGTGAAACAGCGTGGCGGCGTGATCAAACCCCAAATAACTACAGGAAGAAAACAAAGCAGGATGAATCCTCCTTACTTCCATGTGCTCAAGCTTGCTTGGTATACATTTAGCATTAAGGACCACACCATGGAATTATAACTATAGCATTTAATGGTTAATTTTTATAACTTCGTTCACCATGTGACTTAACATTTTGGTCATGAAACACTGAAATGAAACAGCGGACGGTTCCCTGCTGCAAGCTGAGATCCCATGGCCAGCGTGGAGCGTGCAACAGCAGGAAGGCTAATGCTGCTGAGGTCACTGCACGCATGAATGCACGCATGGCCACAGCGAGCACCTACAGGCTGTGTGTCGGCACACTGCTAGTTTAGGAAGGAACAGAAGACTGCCTCAAGTCACCGAGGAACAGTCTGACATACCTCAAACAGAATGACACAGTAAAAAAGGTTCAAAAGATTTAAGTAATTAAAAAGCATAAATTGATTTGTAAATTATTAAATCTAACACAAACCATAATATTCCATTTTCTTTTGCCACCTTAGAAAGTCAGAAATAAGCAGGACACAGAAAATTTTCCTTTTTCAATTGTGGTGATCCTTTTCACCATAACCCATCAGGTTAGGTGAACTTTTATCAATCAGCAAAAAATTATAAACAAAAAGTTACAAAGCTTTTTTTAAGACAAAACTCACCCATCTAGAACTTCTGCTTGATAGGGGATCTCGAGTTTAGAATAACTCTTTTCCTTTGCTTTAACAGTTATTTTCCCAGAAAATTGAGATGGCTTTTTTGCTCTTGAAGCTGCAAGGAAGTGTTTAAAAAAAAAAACAACAACATCTATTTATTTGTGTGTATGTGTGGGGGGGGCTATTTTTGAAATGTGAAAAATTACATTTCCTTATTGTGAGGGAGTGCGGGTGAGGTGTCACGTGGCACACACATTGACAATTTTCAGGACTATCCTCTCTTTCCTCCATGTGCATTTTTCAGGGACAGAACATATGCTGTCAGGCTTGCAGCAGTGAGGCCTGAACCCTGAGCCACGTAGGCAGCCTCTTACTTTTTACTGCTCGTAAGTCTGAGTGACTTTATGCAAACTGAAAGTTTTGTTTTGTTTTTGAAAAAGGGAAGCTTTTACACTGGCCAACAGCACACTTGCAAACCCCGCTCACATTTTATATAAAACACAGGTTATCTTTCCTGGAGTGAAGCAAACAGGCTCGTGTGAGGCGCTGGGTCACTTAGGACAGCAGGCTCCTTAACCTCAGTACAGTGAGCATGTGAGGACCATGCAGACTCTCTCCCACACTGCTGCGCCTGCTAGGCTGCTGCCACCCTCACCGACTCCCTCATCTGATGAGCCAGGCTGTAAGACAGGGACCCAAGGCAGATGTGGGTGTTGGAGCACCAGGCTTAGCTTTAGCGCTCACTCCATGCTCAGATGAGACAGGTATATTAGATGAAATGGGCATGTCCGGGTTATCAAGACCACAGAAAAGACATGCTCTTCCGAGTTTCAGTTCTTATTTAATTGTATATCTAGTCAAGCAGCTGTTATGTCATAATTTAAATTTTGCAGTAACAAATTCAATAAATTTCTCTTAAAACAAGTGAAAAATGGAATGAAGACAGACTGTAAACATGCTGACATCTGAGCTGATGTTTCAGGTGAGACTGGGTATGACCAGGGAGGCATGGTTCTAGATATGAAATAATACATCAAATGATACCTATCACTTGTCTGAAATAGTAGCTAATTTGACAATACATAAAGGCTCTTATTTTAGTTTAGACAGGACTGTCTGCTTTGCTTAAAAAGTCAACATAGAAAAACATTAAAAATAATATTTTTGCCTGTGAACCAAAATGTGCTTCTGAAAGTTAAATATATTATCACTTAATTAAAACACCCAATGACTTCATAACTAAGGTAAATGACGACTGCTGTGACTAGTTATCCCGAATTACAGAAACTTCCGACCCTAACATATCTGCTTAGGTTTCCTGATTGTAAATACTGTCTTAGGTTTGTAGAGTTATATTATGAATTAATAAAGTAAGTTAATGATGAATCTTTATAGGGGAAAATCAATTGAGGCAGTGGTATTAAAATAGTCTGAATTCTATATTAACTCATCAACATAGGAGCTTTCTAGTTTGTCAAAATAATAACCACTCTAGGAGAAAAAAAATGAATATTTACCATCAAAACTAATGCTGGCAACCTTGGTATATTTACTTTCAGAAGCTTTTAACGTAACTGGTTTAAAATGTACCGTTATAGCATCATTTTGTGGTGTTGGTCGAACACTCTGCAAAGAAAACAAACCTGTTATTTTAGTCTAGTAGTTTAGGTAGAAAGAAAAGCATAGACAAACTTAGGGCATAATGCCTATAGTAGCTGTAAATGAAATAAGACAAGAGCAAAGCCCAACTTTCACAAGAACACTGTATGAAACGCTGTGATGGCAAAGTATGAGATCACTAAGTATGAAACCTCAGGATGAACTCACACATGGGAAACCTAAAGGTCTTCTCTACATGAAGGCCTACTAAGACAAGAGGACAAGAAGATATCTCAAAACTCATCCATCTTGAAGAAAGCCACACACAAAGGTGCCCTGGAACTGTCTCCTAGTAGGAAGAATGAGCACACCTCAGGGCACTGTGACCCCATGTGGCCTCTGCAGTGTTTCTCCACGGCTTGGCACTGTAAGCAAGGTCCCCTGTCAAAGGGCAAGGTTGCGCACTGGGGACTAAGGCTCACTACAGAGGCACTGAACTTGGAAGTGAGGCCAGGATGCTTGCAACTTAGGAAATCAGGTCTATCCACACAAACTTAAAGTTAAGACAACCAACCAAACAAACAAACAAACAAAAACAGTAAATGGTGTATTTTTAGTGTATATTTAAATTGAACACTTTATAAGGTCTAGTTATTTTTTTTATTATCCTCAATGATACAAATCATTTTAACTGAAAGAATTCAAAGATATCAATTCCACCCGCACTGTTCTAATAAAGAAAGCCTCAGAGTATAACACAATGTTTCAACAGTTGGGTACTGAGAGGACTGAAGCCAGGCTCCTGACTTGGTACAGGGCCACTTGTCTGACATCCTGGTATACAAAAGTGTCTTCATGAAATCACAGTATTGCACAGTAACCTTAATTCTAAGTATTTATCAAATCATTGGGGCTGTGTGAACTTCATGTCAAAGCCCATTATTACCTCCAGAGGACAACCCTCCAGCCGTGAAGCCCATGCCTGCTGCACGGGCCGGCAGGGCACTAGATTCCTCCCCAGTCTAGGCTGACCCTTATAGAGGAGAACTCCTCCCAGTCTGAGCATCAAATGTGAGTCCCCTGACGCCACAATAAAAGAGAGAAGAATATGAAAAAGAACACTGGCCTGCAGCCTGGTGCTTGCTATGGCAGGGAACTAAGATTAGAGTAACTCCAGGGCCTGCCAGGGCAGCTCACTCTCCCATGCACTGCCATTAGGCCGGGGAGGGGGAGGGGGCGCCCTAGCAAGACCTCAGGGAGCCCAAACCCACAGAAGCACTGCTGGAATCCTTGAGCCTCTGCTCTCCCAGCATGAGCTTCTCATCTGCCTCACCATGCCCTGAAGACTGGGGCTGGGAACCAAAAGATCTGCTCACAGCAATTCCTTAATTATTAATAAGCTTACTGTTATTAGCAACCGTCTAAAACACAGATCTCTCCATTCCCTCAAGGATATGTATGTATTTTTGAGAATAAACAAAGAACTGCTAGAACTGTGAGCTAAGCTGCAAATGGAAGGAAGTTTCGTTTGCTTTTATTGCACGATTTTACCAGATTTTACCACCCGAGCAGGGAAGCCGCGGAGCACACGTGGCAGGCAGCAGGGGTGCAGCTGGAGCCCGAGCTGCTCACGCCCACACGAGCTGCTCACGCCCACACGCAGGCTCACTTCCCCACCTGTGAGAATTCCTCTAGGGTATTATCTGACTATGGAGCTCAGCGACTGTATCTGTTTGCTAGAGAGCTGGCCTTGTGAGCTGAGGCCTCAGAGGGCTTTCCTTCACTGTCTACCGTGTGAGAAAGCAACAATGGAAGCACGGCCATGTCTGGACATGCTCACTTGCTGCAGCGGGTCCTGAGGGACCACCATAGCATGCTCTCTGTGGTAGCAGCCTTGCAAAACTGTACCAGAAAGAACAAGTCATGTTTTTTGCTGAGATACAGTTGTTGTAAGCAAGAAGATCTTAAAATACATGTTAAAAAAAATGATTCTCTCACTTCAAACGCAATACTTTAAGCATTGCCAAATGAGAGAATTTACATTCAGAGCTATCACCGCAAAACATACTGCACTAATAGTGAATAAATGTAAAGCCGGTGAGCCACTTTACACAAGTAGTCTGAATTGTGCACTCTTAACAATAAACCTGAATCATCAGGGAACACTCATTTGTCTAAGGAAATAACAAGAAAGTGAAGCAAAACAAACAAAATCACAATAAAATACTTAAAGTTCATTCTGGTAACTGAAGATGAAAATATTATTCAAAAACCATTGCCTTATAGTGAACTTATTTATACTAGCCACTTCAGTACTAGTTTCTAACTACTTATTTATACTAGCCACTTTAGTACTAGTAACTAACTACTGCTAATTCAAAGATGATTAAGAAATGGGAAAGTACGACAAGATTCCCAGGAAAGGCAGCTTGCATCTATTCTTAATACATGTTTAGTCTTTTCTCATGATACTCAGGTCAAACTAGCACTCAGTAATTATGCCAGGTGTGGTGTTCATGCCTGTAACCCCAGTACCTGGGAAGCTGAGGTAGATCTCTGTGAGTTCAGAGCCACCTGTCTACATAGCCAGTTGCAGGCCAGCCAGAGCTGTATAGTGAGTTGGTTTCTGTCTTTGTTTAAAATAAAGATTCCAAGACATATTGAGCAGTCCGAGCATGCCAACAAGCCAGGGGAAACCGGTCAGTACATAGCAACTGGATATTTTGTGCATACATTCACTAGTGCAAATGGCTCCCACTCATCAATTACCACAGAAGCTCATGCAAGCCTCCCTTTGAAGATATCTGAGGCACATGGGTGTCATGATGTCAGGAGGGCTGTTTTCTCAGTTACATGACAGACAGAAGGGTCTGAATGTGGGCCTTCTGCGCATGGCCAAGGGATCATCACATCTGGAGCTCCCTGAATTGCTATCACACACTGGGAAGGACCACAGTGTTTAAACAGAGAATCACCTCTTGGAAGAGAAATGAACAAAATAACATTCAGCACAGCCTAACTGGAAGAAAATGACTTCTCTAAAGACACACTAGGCTCTAATCTTGTTATAATATATGAAAGAAATGCTGAAATAAACAGAAAGCAAGACAAAGCAAACCTTGGTTCTCAGAAAAGTCAGTTTCCAGTGAATGTAAGAGAGAGATCTATGCCGCTGTGACCTCTCTGACTGAGCACCATAACAGCACTGGCTGGTCTCTCTCATCTTTTACGCTTGTGCCAAAGTAGCCACAGCGTTTGTCTACAATGTGTAAGTCAGCTAATCCTTTCCTTACCACACTTTGATGGACCCAAAAAATTCTGGGTTCAAAGCAGTACAGGGGGCTTGGGCAGTCTGACTCATAGCTCCACCTTCAGGACGCAGTCTAGTGCACAGCTGATGTTTACAGTTATTAAATGAAGACCAGGATTCTCATATCTTACATACAACCAAGACTATACAGGTCACCACAATACACAGCAAGGACTTAATCCTGCTGTTAAATCATACAAACACATGCGTATGTGTATGCACGCACAGTGTGAATGTGTGTGCGCCGACACTCAAAAACTTACTGTTATCGGTACATCCTTTGTTCCTGAATTTAGTAAATGAAGATTTAAAACCTTTGGTAGATCTGTTGAAATGGAAGAAAAGAAGTGTTTCTTTAAAAGGTGTGTTTCACAGCAAATTAGAATCTTTACCTCATCAAATACAATGCAAAAATAGCATATTAAAAGCAAATCAAATTTCAAAAATATGGGCTTTAATCCTGGACAAGTAAGTCTAAATTACAAATTACAAAATCAATCTCAAATTTTGTACTTTTTCTTTAATAATAATAATAATCTTAGCTTGGTTGTTTATAATTTTATAATTAGAATTCTTTCTTTGATCACTTAAGATAAATAAAAATATTCATCACATTGAATGTGTGAGGAACTAGATTAAGAAACTATTTTCTGACTCGGTTTTCTACCTGAAGATTCACGTTATCTCAACCTATTTTCTCACCTGGGAGGAAGGTTTCTCAAAAACACTTTCTACAAAAACACACGACCCACTGAGAAATAACTTTCAAAGCTGAATTACAAGTAGAGCCATCAGAACTGAATCCCAAGTGGATTATTTTAGGGCTGGTGGTACATTTGAATGTCCCCAGAGGTAGAGCTATTCTGAAGGATTAGGAGGTGTGGCCTTGTTGTCAGGGTGGGCTCTCAGCCTCCAACTAGCAGGTAACATGTGTGCTCCTGGCTACTCCTCAAGCACCATGCCTGTCTGCCTGCTGCCATGCTCCCATGACAATGGTCATGGATTAACCTTTAGCATTCTAAGCAACTCCCCTGCCCTCAAATTAAATGCTTTCTTTTATAAGTTGCCTTGGCCATGGTGTCTCTTCACAGCAACAAAAAAGTAACTAAGTCAGACCCATAAATAAAGTAACTAAGTCAGACCCATAAATAAAGTAACTAAGTCAGACCCATAAATAAAGGCTTTTGCTACTCTACCTTGTGTTCGAAGTGTTCCAAAATCTAACATTTCAGTTGAGGAATAGATTCCAGGAGCTGGGAGAAAAGAACAGTGCACAATGATCACTCTCTCAGCCAGGACAGGGCGTGCTGAAAACAGAACAAACCTGCACTCATTCAGCTCTCACTGACCTGTTGTAACTTCAACCTCAACCGGGAGAATGATGAACTCGGTGCTGTCTGACGCATTCGTCTTTATCCGTATGAAGGCTGTGTGATTATCTGCTTCTCTGGAGGAAAAGCTGGCTCTCATCACTCCCTTGGTTTCATAAGGAGGGATTTCCTGTGAGAAAACAGACTATAATGTAGCAAGTTCCTGGAATGCTGTATAACTACCTTGTTTATTCAATGAGATGACACAGACTGAAGGTGCACTGCTAAGAAAAAAAATAGTACATTGCCAATTAAACATATGCTTTGCTGACTGTAGCACATAAAACCTCTAATCTCAGAGAATGTTTCAATAAAAAAAAAAAAGAGCTTTTTAGAATGGGTGATGTATGCTGTGTCAAGACAAGTAAATCAAGCCAATGGTCTGAAAAAAACCATGAGCTACAAAAAACCTCTTAAAAGCCTAAATGGTCTAGAAAAATCAGTTGGTTGTTTTGTTTTTGTAACATGTTAGTTGTATATTCAGTCCTGAAATTATCCAATGGAAATGTCCCTATCAGAGAGCAGTATTTTCCAGAAGTGCATAGTGTATTCCAGATGATAACCAGGATGGCTTTGGACTCTGATTTCTCTCATTTAAAACCTAACACTTTGCCGGGCGTGGTGGTGCACGCCTTTAATCCCAGCAATCGGGAGGCAGAGGCAGGTGGATTTCTGAGTTCGAGGCCAGCCTGGTCTACAGAGTGAGTTCCAGGACAGCCAGGGCTATACAAAGAAACCCTGTCTCGAAAAACCAAAAGAAAACCAAAACCCAAAAAAAAACCCTAACACTTTGCCTAGTGCATTATAAATGTCTTTGCAGTGCACACACACCATAAACTTTCAGTCTTCTAAATGAAAACACCATACACACAGTATACTATCTACATCTACATCTACATCTACATCTATCTAATCTGTCCTCTCAAAGTAGATAGAAAACAGGTAAGTGGAAACCTTCTGGGGAAAACCCAGATGTGTTTTCCAACTCTAGGAAGGGGTCTCAGTCCCTAGACTTTCTGATGTATAGGGAGACGGGCAGGGTGACATCAGGCAGAAGGCAGGAGCTGGTCACCGGGATGCCTACAAACAGCCAAAGTTCTAGTCCTGTCTTCATAGCCTGCAACCTCTTGGAAAGCCCTGGCTCTCATGATAAAACCTACACATCAACCACAGGACCTGAGCAGCGGTTATGGAATAACCACAGGGGTTGCAGCTGTGCCTTGGAGCTGCTGCATCTCCTGATGGTTCCACAGACTGTTGGTGGTTAAACTCCTTTGTGGCTGAAGATAATGTTCTCACTACATAAAAAAAATTTAAGGTGCAGGGCACTTTCCCACACACTAGTGAAGGTCTGCATCCTCAAAAGATCCTACTTCTGTTAGAAAGTCATTTTTACTGTATTTGGCCTCCATCCCCTTTCAGGGCCTTCCTAAAGCATCATGAGAAGAATTACCTATGGGGCAGAAAAACCTAATCTAAATGTGCTATGATCTGGGAGGGGAAAGGATCATTTTATCTCACAAATATGCTAAACCAAATAGTCATAAGATAAATCAATAGTCACAAGATGTGCTTAAAACCCACAACTTGATTGGGTTGCTACCTCCACTGTGGGATAGCCCTCTCCAATCTGCCTTTGCTCAGTAAACCTCTGCTTAAACTGCCCAGTGTCAAGCCGGGCATAGTGGCGCACGCCTTTAATCTCCGCACTCGGGAGGCAGAGGCAGGCGGATTTCTGAGTTCGAGGCCAGCCTGGTCTACAAAGTGAGTTCCAGGACAGCCAGGGCTACACAGAGAAACCCTATCTCAAAACAAAACAAACAAAAAAACAAAAAACAAACAAACAAACAAAAAAAGCCAACTGCCCAGTGTCTCAGACCAAATTCCTGGTGAAGTAAAAAACACACCCTTCCCCCACTGCTAGGATGAGGATGCAGACGGCGTCCTCTCCTGAGGAGTCACTACTGGTTATTATTTTGCAGTCGCTTAGGGATGAGGAGGTCACGCTGATCTCTGCCAGGTTCATTATAGTTCTCGGCTATTTTCTACTCTATTCGCTTAGACACTTTCTAGGCACTGCCTATCCTATCAGTTTCATAAGGAAGAAAAAACAATCCATGACAGGGAAGCTTGATCAAACACAGATAAATTCACAGCCCCCAGTTGTAAATACACAGTAGGTCAATAGCCTGTGAAATAGAGAACTGAGCAAAAAAGTTGTACTTATGTCAAAGTTTCCAAGTTGGATACAAGCGTCTCCTGCCGTGACTTTCTATAAATGTATATAACATAAAGCACCTGATGTAAAGTGATTGTGTAAACACCTCCTGCAGTGCTCTGATAGAAATGTATGTAACAGGAAGCATGTGATATACAGTGACTCCTTTAGAGCCCAGCAGGAGTTATGGAGCCTGGAATCCATGTTCTGAAGTGATCTGCGCCTCTCGGTGCCTCCCTGTGTGTATGAGCATGTCTGGGTGTGTGTGCACAGAAGTGCACATACACATTGATGTGTATCAGATCCCGGGGGCTGAAGCTGAGGTGGTGGTGACCCACTTCATGTGGGTGCTGAGAACTGACCTTGGGCTGTCTGGAAGAGCAGATTTCTAGGCTACATATTGCTAGTTCCACTTTTGAAAATAAATACTAGATGAAAAGATTCTCAAAGGATTCTTTTAGCAATGGTATACAGAATGAGTTTTCTTTCCTTTAAAATCAAATCATAAAATACACCTTTTCTCCTTCTATTTTAAGCCCTGTTGAATCTAAGAATGTTCTAATACACTACCAAGTTTAAGTAATTATGGTTAGCAAGCCATTTCAAAATGACTTGTTTATTGTTAGGATCATATGATAATTTGTGTGTGTGTGTGTTTAGGTTGATTTTTATAAAGATTTATTTACTTTATTTTATGTGTATAACGTTTTGTCTGCTTGCATGCCTATGCATCTCACATGCTTGCCGGGTGTCTATGAGGCCAGAAGAGGGCCCTGGATTCCTTGGAAGTAGAGTTAAGGACGGTTGAGAGCTACCGCGTGGGTGCTGAGAACTGAGCTAGAGAGCGAGTGCGTCCAAATACTGAGCCATCTCTCTAGTCGTTCCTCCTGTCTCACAACCTAAAATAGTTTTTAATGTGTATTTTCTTTAAACAAAAATTTTGGGCACATTTTTTGAAAGTGTCTTATTTCAAACAATAAATAGATGAACAAGATTAGCTTTTATGTAAAAAATGCCATCTTTCTTACATACTGAAAGGAATCTGAAAAGGAAGTTAGATCAATTTTCCTTTTATGTTGAATCATTACCATACACCTGCAACTAATCTGTTTCTTTTTATTTTGTAAACTATTTCATGTTTATATTGTTTTAATTATTATGTTCATAATCCATTCTTCATGTTGTATATCAAAAGATCCTCATGTTGGTTTGATGCCCTCTTGCCACAGAGTCCCAGAACCTTGTCATAATGTATGTAATGAATGGCAGGAATAACTCTTCTGTGAACCATTTAAAAGAAGAAAATGCTGGCCTTCACAGGAGCACACACAAACAAGCTCTGCTTCCACTTACCCACAGCTTCCTGGTGCCTCCTTGCTGACCTGTTGGGAGCTCTAAGTGAAGGTCACCTCCACTTGAGTACATCTCTACGACCTGGGACAAAGAAAGCACACAGCACTCTTATCGGGAGCAATTTGCTGAAGTGAGGACTCAGCATTCTCACTTCTTGTTGGGCAGATGTAGAAGTAGATACACTAGGGCAGGCACTAGCTCCCATGGCTCATCTGCAGAAGCAACTGACTCAAGTTAACACTGAAAGTAAACCTGGAAGCAGTGTATTTTCAGAAACTAGGTTTTAGGAAGCAACAGAACACCTTTTTAAAAAAAATAAAAATAAAGATACATGTAAATGATGAAGTTTAGAAATATAAGTTTAAGGTTGGGTGTAGTACCACACGCCTATCTTCTCAGTTCTTGGGAGGCTGAGGCAATCTTGAATTCAAGGCCATCTGCGCTGCATAATCTGTGGCCATCTTAGGCTACATGAGGCCATTTCAGAAAAACAAAACCAAAAAATGTGTATGTACATATAAATTTTACATATAGCTAGATCTAGTGGTGGATCCAATAACAGTGCCATGAGAAGATTAAACATTCTGAGATACAGGTACAATTCTAATAAAGATCAAAGCACTTGGTTTCTGAGTTGAGAGTGTATATGCCCAGCACATGCAAAGCTCTGGGTTTGAACCCCAATAGCACACATACCAAAAAAGGTTTCTACAGGAGGGCTGGAGAGAGAGGCTGGTTAATATGAAAACCAACTCTGCAAGGCTGGACTGGAGCAAAGTCTCACAGTCTATGGGATGGAGGGAACTACAGCTGACAACAGTTAGTGGCCATTTCAAAGATCAGAGGATGTCGAGTGTTTTTAATACACAGGAATAGGAAGTGATGGGTAAGCCAACTGCCCAGAACTCATTTTCTCCTGTAGACATGTACTGAAATGTCAGAGTGGTCCATAAATATGTGAACTTAACTATGTTTCAGTTAAAACAGAAATACAAAGATATTTGATTTTGAAGCTTGTGCCTACAATGTTTTTTGAAATGAATATCCCTGGTGTGCAACAAATGACAGGTATTCATTCTGTATAACCTGGGAATTGCTGACCTTTGTATATAGGCATGAGGTCATCCCTGCAATGTAGATATTAAATAGAGCCAGTGTCGATTGTCAGTGCAGATTCCTTTGTGTTTTATAGACTGGGCATTTTCCTGTGTTGCCATATTGCTGTGAGATAGTTTCTCACTGAGCTGGAAGCTTGCCGCTTTCAGATTCGGCTGCTTAGTGAGCTGTGGAAAACCAGCTTGACCTTATGTCCCTAGTGCTGGGATTACAGGCAAGTCCTACCGTGCCAAAGTCTTTCAGTGGGTTCTGGAGATTAGAACTCAGAACCTCATGTTGGAAAAACAAGCATTCTTATCAACAGAGCCACATCCCCAGCCCCTCTTCTAGAGTTTTCTACACACTGAGTAAATAGTATGTACCTTTATGTCTGGCTTGTTTTGTTTTCTCGTTTCAATGTAATTACCTTGAGATTCACCAGGTTCTATTAATAATTCATTTCTTTTCTCTCTTTATGGTTGGATCAGCTTGCTTTGCTTTATTCATTTGTAACATGGCCTTGCTATAAGTGGTCTGAACTCACAATCCAAGTACTGAGATTAGAAGTGTGTGCCGACTTGCCTGGTCTCACATCACAGTCTCTTACACTAACACACTGGTGATGTCAAGGCTGTCACCAGTGTTTCGCCAGTGTTGGATGACATGAATCTGCAATAGGTACTGACTGAGGACACTTGGTATGGACACCTGCCTTCTTTTCTTTTAGGTAAACATTAAGGAAGAGAGTAGGCAAGATGGTGGGAAACTTTAATAGCAGAGAACTTTAGTGCTAACAAAGAATAGACACATTGTATTAACTTTAGTAAATTTGGGGCAAAGTGGGGGAACTTTGATACTTGTTTTATCATAAAGTCTCCCAGGAAGGAATAAGAGAGAACAAAGCAGTAAGACATCTAAACTCCAAGATAAGCCAAAGGTTTTCTGCTTGCTTGCTCTTCTCTGTGTCTGCTAAAGGCCACACACTTTGCAGGCTGGCTAGAGCTCTATCTCGCTGAGTACTGTGACCTGCCATTTGGCACAGATGGGCACAGCTGAGCAGCAGCACGTCTGTCCAGCAAGTGCCAGGCCTGCATGATGCCCCACCTTTAGCAAACAAACAAGGAATAACTGGGAAAGTAGAAGAGAAATTAAATTCAAAGTGAAGATAACTAGGTCACAACAAAGACTGAGAAAAACGGTTCACACTTAAACAGTGTGGACTTCCCAACATCTCTTGAGCCCACCTAGAAAACCCTAGTACTTTTTCTAACACAGTCTTCTCAACTATGACAGACTTGAGATTTCTTGCTAGGCACTAATTCCCACCAAAATGAAGATTAAAGTTACCCTCTGGAAAAGGACAGAAACTCACCTGTAAAGGCTCACTGTGAGGATTATGTATGTTTATTATGGGTGAAAAGCTGCTGTTTACAGGGACTCTAGCCCCAAGAAATGGCCTTAATCGATACGGATTTGGAACCCCAACACCGAATACCTGTTTCAAAGGGGGAAAAAAAAAGCTTTAGTTGCGTTGTAAACTAGCATTTTCATAGTTACAGCTCTCTTATCTCCAGAGAACAGTCAATCTAATTTTGATGTGAGCAAGGCTAACCACCCCTTGAAGTGACATGCGTAGATCTGCTTTCCTCTATACATGCATCCAGAATGACTTCTGGATGACTTTTAGTACAGCCCTTCAGTAGACCATGGACTACACACAGAGAAGCACACAGGGAGCTGAAATTTCCCCATCCAACTAATAAGGCTCAGGTTAACCCCCATGGTACATCTTACCTAGGCTGACCAACAGGGAAAGGCAGCTATTCAAATGACAAATATTATTGTCTATGCTATGCCAGGCACAGCACAGACACAGTAGTGAACACAGTAAATAATGAGCCCACGGCACTTACTCTAGTACTGGGCAGATGTGGTAAAGGCAGAGACTCTTATAAAATGTGCTGTGATTATAAATTAAATCACAGAAGGAGAAGGAGTTAGGGAACAGTGAGAGATAGCAGAGGTGACTCTTGAGAAAGAGCAGGGGCAGGGCCAAGAGTAGCAGACAGATGAGGTATATTTAGGACAAAGACTTAGCGGTACACCAGCTGAGGGAAAGGACAGATGTACACTAGAGTACAACAGTCATTGAAGCTCATCTTAACAACCTGACAGTAACAGTCAGATACTATAGACTATGACCGCCTGTGTTAGTGCCTGGGAGAGCCAAGCCCTTCATTCTGCATTAGTCTAGTCACTGATTGGACAAGGTAGCCAGGAGTGTAGCCAGCTGGTAGAGTGTATATCTAGAATATGTGAGGGCCCCAGTGCATTTACTGGTACTACAAACAAACAAACAAACAAACAAACAAAAGCAATAAATTAAATGCAAACCCCTGAGGTCCTGGAAGTGTAAGTGGCCTAAATCTAATGTCCTGTATTTCCTATTTCCCCCTGGAGTTCACACCGCAGCTCCTAAATGTTATCAGGTTTGCCGGTTATGTCTGTACTGAAAAGGAAGCATAAGTTCTGGTCTTACCTGGTAAGTGAACACCCCATGGTTAGATGTATTAATAAATAAAGTATTTTCTACGTTGCCTACTACTCTTGCAAGAAAAACTACATCAAATGATGTGTTTCCTCCTGGAAGAATTTTCTGAAAAAGAAAAGTAAGAAAATTAAATTGGTTATCACAAAACAGTCAGAGCATACTGGCTAACATTAGACAGCTAGAGTTCTACAAAACAAACACATCTTAGAATCATTTCTATAAACTAGCTGTTTCCTTTAAAACATCTAACCTTCAAGATAGCCACACTGTTGTACAATGGAAAATAATAAAAGATGTCTTCATTACCTATCTTTGTCCTTTACTAGCCTGAAGCTCTGCTCAGATAGCTCCCTTGGACTCTGGTCATTCAAAAGTCACTAGACTGGAATAAAGTACCTAACTATACACTGATAGCTCCAAGAACAGACAAACAGGCCCGGGGCTGAGCCTAAGCTTTCTATATAGATGCAGTGTTGTACTACAAACAGAAAGCCTGGGCCTCAATCCTCTGACCTCTGCCATTTGTCCATATGAAATATGAAATGTCCCAGCAACTTAAATTAGGAAAGAAGGAAGTCACTCCTATTATTTCCTGCAGACTGAGAATGTCATTTTAATTGGTAAAAGGAAACTTTATTACAACAAAGTAACAGAAGATATTCCATGACATTCAAGAGTAAGGCTTTGCCTGCAATACAGCCGTGAGGACATTTAATGTGTAAAGCTACCAATCTCTTTCATTCTGCTTCTATTGTGAGAACTCTAAAATGCCACCCAAACTATAGCTCAAAGCATATGGCACTGAGACTGGCTGAAGAAAGCTAGAAACAACATTCTTCCTGCATTATCAGCAACAAAACTGGGGAAGGGGAGGGCAGGGGGAATCCTAACTTTTCTTAAATCCATCACACAAAATGTATGGATGGTGAACAGGTCCAAATAGAGATGGCATATAAACGCTGGCTCACCACCGCAGAGAAAGGGATGACAACAGGGCTATCAGAGAACTCATCCACACTGGCATTGCTCATCCCTAAAGGGGTCATCCAAATCCCAAGGCTCATGCATCTTCAGCAAAGAGGGGAGGGAAAGATTTTAAGAGATAGCAGGGGTAGATAACTTCAAGACCAGTTTTCTGGATACACTAGGGCAGTTGCAAATAGGAACTCAGTGATTTTTAACAGCAAACGCAAGACCTATGTAAGCCTGAGACAGACAAACTGGAGATGAGAGTCAGGGAGAGGGAGAGGAGAGGAGAAAGAAGGGGACTGGAAGAGAGAAGAGCACAAATCCTGACTCTGAGCTGAGGAGCTCTTCACAATTTATAGCCACTAGGAAAGGAAGAGTCAGTTTTCTTTAACAGTATGACCTCTCCAGGTCAACCACTCTTTAAGGAACTCCTCACTCCTAAGAATAGTTGGGCAATATAACCTGGATTTGAAGAGTTAAAAAACAAACTGAACAAGCAAACAAGCCAAGTTAGATGGGTAGGGAGGTGAGGGTGGATCTGGCAGAGTTGGGTCTTGTGTTATAAATATATGAGATTGCTCTAAAAAGAGACGAAGAGGACAAGACAGCTCAAAGTGCAGAGAAACTCAAGAGTTGCCAGGGAAGAGATGCAACCATTGTTAACCAAGCTGTAGCTGCCCTATGGGGGAGGGGGACAGAAGTCTCATCTGAAAGATAAACAAGGAGCCTTGGTGAAAGGGGGCTGCCAGCCCTAGCCACAGGATAAGAGCACAGTTTTCACAAGGTTCAGACACATTATTGATGGGTCTCCCTGAGACAGTGCCTGTTCTAACAGAATGGATCTGCAGTCACAATTCTCCTGTGCCTAGCAGCTATCTGAAGAGGCAACTTCTGGGGACAGGGACATTCCCATCTGCACTCCTCCAGCAGGGCAATGACTGAAGGGAGAACAAAGTGCTGCTACTGCTTTCCCTAATGCCTGAGCACTCAGGAGGCACCCTCCCCCACCCCGCTCCATCCCAGATAGACCATTTCAGTAAGAACCCAGTGTGGGGGCAGGGCTCAGGAGAATGGGAGACTGAAAAGCCAAGGCCCCTGGTATGCAAAGAAGAGACAGTACTAGACTGAAGACAGCCCTGGAGACAGTGGACACTTGAGCAAAACAGGCTAAGGACCAGGAGAAGAAGACACAAGTCCTCAAGTTCAACTGACCTGCACATACCTGCCGCTTCCAGGTTTCAAAGACCCAGATGAATTAGCAGTGCCCTACTGGCTATCCACTTTCCTTTTCTATACCATTAGGAGTATTTTTTCTCATCTATAAATAGTTTTTAGGCTTTAGTTTTTGTTCCCCTTCCTACCTTTAGCTAATTTTGTTTATATTTTTCTTTCCGTTTTCTGTGCTTGCTCTGGTTTGCTGGGCTTTCAGTCATCTGTATTTTTTACTTAATTCGTTTTTTAAAAAGCTTTTATATTTTAATGTTTGTTATTCTCCTTATATTTATCTAGGCTTGGTTATGATGTGTGTGGACATGTATGCACTTGCAGGTGTGTAAATGTGCTTGGTTATGATGTGTATGCACATGTATGCACTTGTGTATGTATAAATGTGCTTGGTTCTGAAGTGTGTGCACATGTATGCACATGTGTGTGTAAAGGTGCAGTATGTGTCCCATGGTGTGTGTGGATGTCAGGATAACACACAGGCACCTTAAGTCGGGGTCTCTGTTGATTTCCCAATGCATACAGCAGGCTGGCTGGCCTAGGAGCTTGCAGGGACTCTTCTATGCCTGTCCCCATGTCCCTGTAGGAGTGCTAGAGTTAGACTACACTATGTGTCCAGCTTTTAGTTGGGTGCTGGGGACTTGAACTTGGGTCCTCAGCGGCAGACCATTGTTTCCTTTATTTAGTCTAACTTCTTGCTCTTTCTCATCTTCTTCAAAGCACGCTTCTCTTCTTTCTCTCTTTGTTTCCTAACTTTGCTTCTAGTTCTTCCTTCCCTGCTTCTTCTTTTACCCCATCTATTTGTTATTTTCATCTTACCCTAAGTAATTTAAAAAAAAAAAGACTTATTTTTGTGTGTGAGTGTTCTGCCTGCATGTCTGCATGTTGCCTGATGAGGTCAGAAGACGGTGCCAGAGCCTTTGGAACTGAAGCTGCAGATGGTTGTGAGTGGCCATGTGGGTGCTGGGAACAGAACCCTGGTCCTCTGCAAGAGCAACAACCACTCTAAACCACTGAGCCGTCTGTCTAGCCCCACTCAAAATAAGTTTTAATTTCAAAGCCAACTCTCCATTAGCTTTGTCAAATTTTATTAAACAGTGGTATGCAGGTGGCATTTACTTTATTTTTTGTCTATTTCTTTGTCCTGCATGATTCGGTGTTACAGCTATATGCTATAGCTCTGGCAGTTTGCCTTTTCCTAAGAGGAAAGAAAATTGAGCTCTCAGGGGCAAGCTGCACACTAAAATGATAACCAAATAAGACTGGAACATAGTGAAACAAACATGCACAAACTGCAACGTGCAAAGGTAGAGAAACACAGCCCCTCCTGCAATCACACAAGAGCCATGAGACGGTAGAGACAAGGCCTCTCCTGCAATTACAATTCCTTAACACTCAAAATCAGAAACCGAAGTAGCTAAAACAGGCAGAGACTAACAGAACCACAGTCCGCCAAGAGCTGGCTCTTCCTGAAAAGGAACAAGATTGATAAGCCCCATCCAATCTAATCAAAAGAGAGACAAAATCCAAATTAACAAATGAGAGATAAAAGGGAGGATATTACAACAGATTCTGATAAAATTCAGAGAACCATTGGGGAATAATTTGAAACCTTTATCATGAAAACTGAAGAAACATAAATTCCTAGCTGTGTATGACCTACTAACATGTATCAAGAGGATATAAACAATTCAAATCTGTAACAAGCAACAATACCGAGGCACTGATAAAGACTCGCCCAACACTTCCAAGACTCAGGGACACACAAAGATTTTTGTAAAAGGCGCCAACAGCACACACAGTAAATCCAAGAAATGCCAAGTGACTGTATAAAATGAAAAATCAATGAAAGAGTGAAGGCATGTCCTACAGAATGGGTGAAAACCTTTGTCAGTCAGTCTAAATGCCTAACAGAGAATTAATACCTAGATCTATAAAGTACTCTAAGCACACAAACAAACCCAAAAGGACAAATCACCTAACCAATAAATGGGTAATGAACTGGAGTCTGTTCTAAAAAATAAAATAAAATCAGCAGTGTGCTCAATTCCTGTAGCCATCAGGAAACTACAAATACAACTGTTGTGAGATCACATCTCACTGCGTCACAACAGTTGTTATTAGGAAAACAACCTAATGTGCAGGTGAGGTCGGATGGAAAAGAGATGAAGACATAGACACTGTAGGGATGAAATTGGTAACAGTTACTATGGAAATCAGACTAAACTAGCATATGATCCAGTTGTAGCACTGCCAGGTATGTACCTAAGGGGTCTCAGTCAGCACCCCGAGAAGCTAGCACAGCCATGCTTACTGCTGTGCTGTTCACAACAGTCCAGGTATGGAGTGGCCTGCCCGCCCACCACATGGGACCTGGACAACAAAGTGAAGAGCATACCCAATGATGCCTTGTTCAGCCGTAAAGGAAAATGAATTTGCAGGGAAATGGGTGTAACTGTAAAGCAACCCAGGAAATGAAGAAACTCAGACTCAGAGAAACAGACCACATTTTTGCTCCAATGTGAATAGTCTAATTATATACGTATAAAACTATTATAAGAAAATGATCATATTTACCCGTCCCTACGAAAGAAAGAAAGAAAGAAAGAAAGAAAGAAAGAAAGAAAGAAAGATTGATTGATTATATACAACCCTATGCCTATACATATGCCTATACATTTAATATCAGAAGAAATGAAAAGACTCACTCATAGCCTGGAAAATTCAACAAAGCTCACTTATACAGAAGACAACCAGAGCAGTCCTACATCTGATTTCTCCCTTATCTTCTATTTTTGATCAACAGTAACTGTTTGAAAATAAAATTTAACATTCCATTCTTCTGCTTAAACTCTTCGGATGCCTTTCTCTTTCAGAAAGAACCAAAGCCAATTCCTTTTTGTAACAAGCAGCAGCCCTCACAACTGGAGGCCCTGCTCCTCCTGAGTACCTTTCTCAGCACAGCCTCTGCCAGACCTGCTGCTTCAGAACTACCTTTCTCTAGTCTTAGGTCAAACCCTGCCTGCTATTTAAACCCAACTCACCCCAGCACTAACCCCCTACCCAGCTGCTTTTCTTTTTCATAGATCAACTGTCTAATTGGTCTCATTAAGTATATTTATTTTGTCTGCTGAAGTCACCAACCCCCACGAGGGGTAAGTATCATAATCAGAGATCTCTTGTTCAGTGATAAATCCTGGCAATATTTGTTAAATTAATACATTTGTTACTTCTATATAGATGGCAAAGCTGGTTTTCAGTCTCTATGTGCTCCATGCTGTAAGCTGTAACAGCAGACATGGCAGCAGTGAGGAGAAGGTCGGTGCTCTCTAGGCTCCTCTAGTCCTGCCCTCTCCAGGTCATCGCCATGCAGCTGCAGACAACTTACCCCGGCTCTTGCTAACATACCAAACCCCAGAGAAACCCCAGCCTTTCATACAATGGCATGAAAAGATCTCTCTGCTAAGATCTGCTTTTCTTACATAGGAGCACACGATGTAGAGTACTCTGTAGCAACAGACACAGGTTTATCTTTATCTGTCCAATACCCCACACTAGGGCTATAGTATATGTGCCCTGATTTCTGACAACCTGCGTGGATAGCAGAGTTTAACCTAAAATGACATAAGCAATGCTTAGGCTTCTACACCTGATTAAAAATAATCACCAACGCTCACAGAGCCTTCAACCCACAAGATTATTTTAAAGCATAAGAAAGCAAGCAGCTTAAAAACTTTAAATTTTATCTATAGACTGAAATGTAACTGAAATGTAGCTATATAGAACTTGGTCTTTTAAACAATTTTCTCTATTTTCTATTGGTTGGTTAATATAGACATGGTATTAGATAATAAAAACCATCATGAGTTGTAATATCCTTTTTCCCAAAGAAATAAGAAGTGCTGGGGAATCTGAGGGTGTGGAGGGGCGTTAAGTCAGAGGGGATATATAGGAAGGCTGTGCTCTCCTGGACATGAGAGACACAGCTCATTTCCCCTCAACGGTTCACCCCTCCCCACAGTCTTTGAGAAGGAAAGATGGATGCACAGGGAAGAAGAAAGGCCAGCACCAACTGTGGCCACCATCTTAACTGTGTTAAAGCTGACTTGATGTGTCCACAGGCACTGTGACGGTCATGGAACCCACTCAGCTCCACTTCCTAGAACGACTGACAGCATACGCAATGTATTTTTCAAGAATGTCCAGGGATCTGTTCTTTACATAACGGTCATCAGCGACACGTCTCTCTCTGGGCAGAGTCTAATTCAGAGGTGTCAAGCTGGCTGTGAAGAGCTGATTACACTGGGCATTCTACCCTGTCTCTAAATTTAACTTGTTCCCAATGTAGGAAAGCTGAGAGATACATATAAATTCGTACTTATGACTTGTTTTGAAAACTCAGAACTGCACACAGGCTTCCACCTCCCACAGTATGGCTACCAGGTCAGGGAAGCTGGCCCTGCTTACAGGGACCCCCAGCACCTCTGCAGCCTACTCCATTTTCCCTCATCCAGCCACAGCTGCAATTCCTGCTCGAGATGTGGAGAGCAGTGAAAGGAAAAGGGGAGCTTCAACACCCAGAACAAAGCATGTCAGAATTAGCGAGTGAATCAACGCATTATTAACTCTAGCACAATTTTAACTGTAGCACTGTCAAACACTACTTCTGGGCTTTTTCCATTTGTGCTTGCCTTCTAACCTAGCACACTTGCACACCACCAGTGCCTGAAAGCTTAGATGTTGTTTAGAGACACAGACACACACCGGGGTGGTTGTTGGTGGTTTATGATGTGCGTACCACTTGCGATGGCTGTGTATGAGGCAAATCACTGGGCAGATCATGGATGGCTGGTCTCTGACCAGGACTCTTGAGACCTACTCGCCTTTATATACTTGAGTCTCTCTCAGTATTCGAATTTTGTTATTTAAGACCATTGATATGTTAATTAAAATGGTGAAAAGATCTTTTAGGTTAAAAAAAAACATTAGCTCAAGGGATATTTAAGAAATACTTTTAAAAAAGGGATAATCAAAAGCAATATGTTGACTTTCAAACCCTTTATATAGAAAATATTTCCAAAGAGAGGGATTAAAAAAAAACCCTTAGACATAGTCATTTGGCTATGGCTAGTTTGGAGCTAAAATGAAAGGATGGATCATCCAGAGATTGCCCCACCGGGGTGGTCCATCACAAAGAAAAAAAAAAACAAAAACCCTAGAAGCTGCTGACAATGGCATACAATGATACAGAATTGAGAAAGGAGAAATGTAGAACCCTGAACAAGTAATATGACGTTCCCCAGTAGTTTACATGTTAGAAAAGATGCTGCTCATTTTCTTAGTCACAGCCCTTCAAAACCCTGGGAAGATGCCATCAGAATCCATTCATTTACTCTTTCTCCTCATAGTTCCTGTTCGTTATTTTGGAAGCCTACATATTAAAAGTTAATGTATCTTCTAATTAAAAAATATACTTCAGTTCCATCTTCTGTGGTTTTGATCAGAAAGGCTCTTCCCTAAATACCAACTTCACATCCAACAACTGACATCATTAG
The DNA here is from genome assembly GCA_902729485.2 of Mus minutoides. Classification (NCBI taxonomy): domain Eukaryota; kingdom Metazoa; phylum Chordata; class Mammalia; order Rodentia; family Muridae; genus Mus; species Mus minutoides. The sequence continues at coordinate 62,540 of LR749615.1, forward strand.
TCAAAATTTGGAGGACATTTGTAGTACCCAGAACCCAACCGTGACTGTGACCACAGGTACGAAGACACCTGTGGTTGTCTGTGGTAAAAAGGACTTTGCTGGTGTCGCTCAGGTAAGTCTGGGGCAGATGCAGCAGCGGAGAAGGAAGAAATACAAGAAGGGCAGAGGACACTGCCGCCAGCTTAAAGAGACAGAGGAGCTCGTGGGTGCCTCAAGCTGAGTGAGAGCCTGGTCACCAAGGATAGGGGCTTCTGTTCTGCAACCAATGACAATGTAATCCACTGAAGACTCAAAGGGTCTGGAGGTGCACGTCCTCTCAGAGCCTTAGACAGGAAGGGACACCTTACGATATGCTGAGCAGACAACTCACTGAACTAATAAACCATGTCCCTGAATGAGCACTAGCTGAAGCCATGCAAGTTCAGTCACTCATTGCCCAGCCACAGCAGCCTCACTCACTGCTAAGACCCTGGCTGCCTATAGCTAAGAAAAGGGATGGTGGCTTCCACCTTCAATTCCAGCACTAGGGTGGGAGGAGGGGCAGTTCTCTGAGGTCAAGGCCAGCCTGATCTACAGAAAGAATTACAGGACAGCCAGGGCTACACAGAGAAATCCTGTCTTGGAAAAGCAAAACAAGAACACCAACCTCTCCAGCCCCCACCAGCCACACACACACCTCAGCTTTGTGAAGGCTGGATTTTCAGAACGCTTAGGAATCCTTGCACAGTTACTATTACTTGAAGGGACACTGTGCATTTAAGAATAGATATTATAATTCTTATGAAATGGGACAAACTGACATCTAAGTATGAAAACACTAGAAGCAGATTTTAAGCATAGCAAAAATAAAGTTATTAATAAAAATGTAGAACTTCAATTTCAAACAAAAGCAATTTTTAGTAGACAAGCTTACCCTATTTTGAAAAAATGATGCATGGAAATGTGATGTGGTAGCAGATATTGATACTAAAGTAATAGTTTCTTCAGAACTAGGATTATGTAAGTAGACTTTTTCCATTTTTGGCATTCCAACTGGCCTGCAAAAATAAAAAGGAAACTGTCAGAAATAATTCAAAGACACTTCTAGCTTTTAGGATAATCAGTAATTGTTTAAAAGTCAAACATATAGATTATTAAGCAAATTCATATGCAAATACCATAACATAGTGGAACACATGTAGCCCCTCAACAGGTATCTTCATGTCAATCCCATGTCACCTCAGGGCAAGTAAGTTTCAGCTGACTCATGTCTCGAACCTGGCGCCAGCCCGAGAGGGTAGGTTCACCTTTCTTCATTAATACCACACTGCCTCTCTCCTCAAATTCTACAGGCACAAACTGTGCCTGTAGTGGCATGGTTGTATAAAGAAATCTTGCAAGTTGGGGACTTCTGCTATTCTCGACTAATAGAGGGCACAGAAACAGAAGAAAGCTTCATTAACTTGCCCACAGCCACACTCTGCACCTAATCTGGTAGCAAACTGCCTCCTCTCGAGGAAACACTATGGAATACATCCTCAAGGGCTCACAGGTCCATGGAATGACCCCTTGGTGTCCCTAAAAAAAGCAGTCTTAGTATGTGGCTGGATGGGTCCTTCTGCAGCTCATGTCACTGTGCATCCTCCTGGCTTCTTCGGCATTGTACACATCTTTCTTCAGGGCTGATGCTCTCATTGGCATGTCGGTCCTATGTCCCTGTCAAGATTATCAGCACTTCAAAGTCAAAGGCCACAGCATGCATCACTCAGTGTAGACGGAGGCATGTGTGGGCACATGTGCACATGCTTGCTGGCTTGTTTTCTCTCCCTCTTTCAGTATTACAGTGCCCTTCAGAATCTGATGGTTTTCAACTAGCGAGATTTCACCATGCAGACTTCCATTCAAATGGAACCTTCAGACTGTGAAACCTTTGCAGACAATGTGATGTCCCTGTCCTGGAGACCTAACTCATTTTCTAATTCGGATCCAACTTTCTTCTACAAGGTGCTTTCCCCAGGTAACCCTTCCAGGGCACACTTCTTGAAGCCTTGTTTTACAATTCAGATCCCCTGTCTGTGCATGAACCTGAGCTTAGACAGGTGAGCACAGCCGGAGCTGTGCTTTCTACTTATGTCAAGTGTACATCATACAAGTTTTATCCCTACCTTTTCTTCAGTTCAGTTGTCTGACTAATTTATTATTTGGGAAATTTATAAACCAAACAATAGTTTGATAATTTTCACCAGTTTAAGAAAATGAATTAGGGGCTTTAAGTTCCTTTAAAGATTGTAACTTATATTAGGACACAGACTAGACTTGCTCCTCCCAACTAATGCCTCCAAAACAATGTTAAAATTTAAAAGCTAAAGAGAGGTAAATCCACAATGGGTCAAACTGTGGTGAACAACTGACCACTGGGTGCCCAACTCTAACAGACACATCTGGACAACACAACCCCTACAACGATGGCTCAGCGAATATCGCAGAAGAGGGAGTGGAAAGGTCGTTATGAATCAGAGGTCTGGGACAACTGCTGTGGTATACTGTCTTCTAGATGAGTATGACACAGATGAAATCTCAACAGCATGGTTGCCTAAACAAAGCCAGCATAATGACTAGACCATTATCAATTTCCATGCCTACATAAATGGGGGAAGCCCACCCCTAGAAGAGTAACAGCCATTAACAGGTACTAAGAGGGAGAATCACTTTTCTCCAGGGATGGACCCTCTGAAACACTACCAATCCCAAATGCTCAGTCCTAACCACATACACATGAGCAAAACTAAATGAACTCTGCAGGTGGTATTTGTACATGCACGTGATCTATACATATATGTATTTATATAATCAATAGGCTGTTGTGAACTAGAGAAGAACTGAAGGAGGAACAAGAGTTGGGAAGGAGAGACAAGTGGAAACAGCCTGAATACAGTACTCATGTATGAAATAAAAAAATCAATTCTAAGGAACATTGAAAAACAAACAAATGAATAAACTCAAGTGAGAACTCTTTAGACAACAGAGGGAACAGAGGCTGCCTGAACGGGAGTGAGTGAGGGGGGGAGGGGGTGCCAAAGGTCAGCCTGACCTGAAAATCAGACTGTGGATGGGAAGGCTGTCTGGACTGAAGCACAGACAGCAACTCCTTACAAGTGTAGAAAGTTTACGGTTTCCAACTCTCCTCTCAGGTCTTCCAGAGATCTGGGTCTGTACATTATGGTCTAGGAAGGCAATCCTGCCCAACTCCAGTTTGAACTAAGCACTGTCTCAGGGTGCAGACAGGTGGGTCAGCCAGAAGCTGGCTGTGCAGAACTGGGCTTTCCACCTTGGGAATATCCTTCGCTAACGAGAAACCCTGGGCAGGGCCTGACCTGTCCTTGCTGTACAGCAGCCCTATAAACACACAAAGGGGGCAACTCGCTCAGTGTGCTGACAATGGCAACTCCCTTCTAGTGACGCCGGTGTTCTTCAGAGCATCGGACTTCCCTTGCACTAACATTTTTCTTGTATGTTTGGCCACAGTCAGCCATATAGCTCCCTTGAAACATGCTTTGCCAATATTTTCTCAATGTGTGGGTCGTGTGCTTTACTTGATGGTTATCATTTACAGCATAAACTTTGTTTTTAATTTTATGTAGCCCAAGGTATAAATTTGCCTCCTGTTAATTGTGCATCTGGATTTCTACATTTTAAAAATAACAATGGACACATACAAAAAGGTTTTCTTCCAATGGCTGACAGGTCAGCTCCCTTACAGTCATATTTAGCTGCATGATATCTCTAGCTCTATAATGCTCACAGCTCCTCCATTAAGTTCATATTTAGTCACGTGATAACTCTAGCTTTACACTGCATTCCTTTGCATGGTATAATGTAGGGACTGATACTCACTCTTTTTTCACATGGATAGCAAGTGGCCCCAGCACTATGTACCACTAAGAATATTCTTCCCTATTAAACTGTCTTGGCATCACTGTGAAAATCAACTGTCAATAAATTTATTTCTACAATCTAAGTTCTTTTGCATTTATCTATATATTTGTCCTTAGGGATATGTCTGAACCACCACTGCTTTGTAGAAAGCCTTTGAAAATGGAGGGCTTGCTACCAAAATGGCTCAGCACATGAAGGCACTGGGAGCCAAGCCTGATAAGCTAAGTTCAGTTCCCCAGGACTTACATGGTGGAATAGGAGAACCAAGACCCTCAAGTTGTCCCCTGACATCCACATATGTGACCCCATACAAGTAAACAGAATTTTTAAAAAATGTATGTAGTTTTTGATATTGGAAAGTGTGCTTCCTTCAACTTTAGTTTCTTTAACGGTATTTTGGATCAGACTGTTCGGGATCCTTTATATGGCTGTGAACTTTAAGATAAGGTTATCAATTTCTACACAAAGAGACAGGTGAAATTCTGATGAAGAATGTATTTAATCTGCTATCTTAATTCCTGCCATCTAACACACTAAGAGCTGTGAAATGTCTTCCTATTTACTTAGTTATTTAATTTCTCTTGGTTATAATTTTTAGGTTGTTTTTTCGTATGCTTTAGTGCTTCTATCAAAAATTAATATTTAAGAATTTTTGTTCCCTTTGATGCTACTATAAGTGGCTTTTCTCTCCATCCTCATCCCCATCCCAGCTTTGATGCAGGGTCTTTATTTAGTCCAGACCGCCTTTGAGCTCAGACTCCCCTACCTTTGTGCTGGGTGACAGGCATATGTCACCACCTGGCTGAAACTGTTTCTCTCTTTTTAAAAAGATTATTCACTTTTACTGAACAAAACCATGGTTTATTTTTGTATGTTGGTCTTACTACTTCTAGTAGCCTTAATTTAAAATATATTTAGAGCCGGTATCTAGTCCATGGAATGGGGAACATTTGCAAGTGGAGATGCTTGCTTCTTTTTCCATCTGGGTGCCAACTGATTTTTTTCCCCTACCTTACTGCCGAATCAGAAGAATAAGATGCTGAAGAGAGCTGACAAGACTCCCAGCTGCTCCTGATGCAGGGACAGTTTCACTCTCTCAGCATTATGCATGACATCATAGATCACAGATCATCTTCATTAGGTCGGAACATTCCTTCTGTTCTTGGTTTGTTCAGAATGATTACTATGGAAGCACACTGTATATCTTTGCTACATTTCTGTATGATCTTATGTATCCCCCTTCATTCTCCTAGAATATTACTACTTGCTCACATACTGATGAGGTCTGTCTGTCGGCACGTTGTGGGGTACTTCTGAGCCTATATTCAGAAGGATGCTTGTGTGTCGTGTGCGTTGGGTTTGGAATGAGGGCAATGTAGCAAACAGAGCATGTAAGGACCTGCCTTCTGCCCTCTGTGCCACAGCCTGCTTTCAGGAAGTTTGTTGGACTGACTCATGTTGCTTGGCTTCCCATACATGTACTCAAAATTCTTGGGTTTTGATTTTTGACTCTATTCAGGTTTTCTGCTTATTTCCTCAGCTTTGTAAGTAGAACAGTAAAGAGAAATAAACACATTCCTTGTATCTTGAAAGATACATAGCACAATATGTACTTTCTCTTAAAAACGCCTTTGTCCCTGGACAGTTCAGAAGGACTGCAGGCTAAGTGGCTTTTGTCAGCTCCCCCATGCTTTTGTTGTTGTCTAACTTTAATATAAGCAATCTCACCTAAGAGAAAGACAGGGTGAAGATGGACAGGTACTTTAAAGTCTCCTTCAAACAGGGCTGTGGATGGCCTGCTATACAATAGGACTCAAGCAGACAAGTATGGAGGTCCAGGAGTCTGGGAGCGGGCAGTGATGGGAGGTTGGCTTCGTCTTCGTCTTGAGGCATCAAGGAGGAAATGTTCTGGGCCACACAGAGTAGAAGAGATAAGGCCTTGCTAAGAGAAGGGTTATAGAAATTTGGAGGGATGAGGATGGAGAAGATGGCACGAGGCACCAGCAGGCACCATAGATGTGCAAATTCATAATGTGGAGGCTTCCATTTGTAGGAAGAGCCTTCCCTGTCCAGCCTACCCTTGACTCTCTCAGTCCAGAGCTCTCTGCATCACCTCTCATGCTCTAGGCTGTGTTACTACCACAAGCTCAGTAGTTAAAGGCAACATCCACTCATTACTGCATGACTTTCTAAGGAAGTTTCACAAGGCTTCTGCAGATCCTTAGCATGTTGGGGTCTCATGCAGAACTCAAAGTCCTCGGCTCAATGCATTTACTTTGTTTGCACGACTCTCACCATACAGCTCCTCTACTTCCAAAACCAGCAGAAAGAAACGCTGCACCAAGTTCCTCTCCTACTGCAAATGCCCAACACTGCTGCTCCTCATTCTAAAGTCAGCCTGTGAAGGCTTTGGGACTAGATCTGGGCCACACACATAGCTCTCCATTTTAAAGACTGTATGTATGTATGTATGTATGTATGTATGTATGTATGTATGTATGTATTAGAAACCTGAAATTCTCCCAATCATCTTACAGTTCTGACTACCACAAGCATCATGTGTGATCTGCCTGGCTAGACAAGTTGAATTTAAAAATAAAGCTAAACAAATACCCAGTCCCTTGCCAGTGCTAGTCCTGTTTGTTTCCATTATTGGCTGCTTCCAACAGAGGAGTCAGAGACAACAGTGGGAGGTATTTATAGATGAACACAGCCAGAGTAGTCGGACATCTTTGTTCTCTGTGCTGCAGGACCATACTGTCCAGATTCTAGACTGTCAAGATTCTAGAGGAGTCTAAGGTTCCAAAGAATTGGGAGGAAACATCTAGGAGCGGGAGTAGCTGGGAAAGTAAGCTGCAATCCTGTGGGCAGTGGCGAACTTCCTCTATCACTGTTTCCTGCAAATGCAGGAAACAGCTGCAGACAAGGTTTCCCAAATGCCCCCTAGACAAACCTGCTGAATGAAATACAGCATTCTGCTTGCTGCGCAGCCTCAGGCAGGAAGCCAGGCCAAATCAACAGCAGCACTTTGTACAAGTCCACCACCACCACACCCTACAGTTCTCACAAACACATGCTATAAAACTGCATGGAAGTAAGAATTACAAGTGCGAAGCTACAGGGCACCAGACAGACTTTTTTCCTGGAAAAAGGAAACCTCCTTGATTTTCTTGGAACACCAGAAAGGCATTAGGGAGAAAAAGCTTTCATGCACTGACTTTAAACTGAAGATTGGAAGCCAATTTTTCTACACCTAATAATTATATGAACCAAAGAATGCAGTGAACCAGTTTTTAACCCAAACATCGTTTACTGCTTACAATAAATGTCTGAGAGAAAGATGTTGTTATGGAAACAGAAAACACTTAGGGACACTGGCATAAATAATTTGGGGGAGGGAAGAAAGGGAGGTTGCGAGTACCCAAATCATGGCAGAGTGTCATTTGGAAACTGGGCAGGAGAGGGAGAGAGGGTGAAGTAGAAATTAAACATTAAAGATAAAGTTAATTTAAAAAGAAAATCAAGAAAAACCTATGGGGGGGGCTTAATTAAGAACACTTGTTGCACCGGGTGTGGTGGCGCACACCTTTAATCCTAGCGCTGGGGAAGTAGAGGCCGGCGGATTTCTGAGTTCAAGGCCAGCCTGGTCTACAAAGTGAATTCCAGGACAGCCAGGGCTATACAGAGAAACCCTGCCTTGAAAAACCAAAAGGGGGGGAAAAAAAAAAAACCACATTTGTTGCTTTTGCAGGGGACTTGGGTTCATAGTGGCTCATAATTTGCTGTGGCTCTGAGGATCCAATGCCTTCTTCTGACCTCTTCAAGTACCAGTCATACATGTGGTATAAATATATATACAGGCAAAGACATACAAAAGTCTTTTTTAAAAAACAGCCCATTTCTTCAGAATGCTAATTTTACATCTGTGCTGTGAAATGAGTATTAGCCGATTATTAATAGAGATGACCACAGAGGTGAGGACAGTCAGTACCAGGTTCCCTAGAGAGCAGCAAGGTGTGCCTCAGGACAGCCCATCCTGCTAGCAGTTCTCAAGCCATGCTGACACTCCACCCCACAACATTCCCTTGGAAGTACATCTGAGCAGGGGACAGAAAGACCCTCTGCTTCCTCATGGCTATGACAACCAAGATTCCAAACTGCTGCCACCACTTCTGCCTCTACCAGCCTCACTGGAAACACAATAAAAGCTGAGCTGGTTTCCTTTGTTTGCTCTCTCAGCCTTGCTGAAGGCCTCCAGAGAGCTTCATTGTGTTAGTGTAGACAGATGTCTTAACTTGTGCTGGCCAGAATGACATTTCCTTTTTAAGCCTTACAGTGATGCAAGATCATATGAAGTCACTAGACATTGTACTCTGGTCCTAGATCTCATTCTGGGCTTGGGCTATGCAGGCCTAGCCTCTCTATAACTCTGGGGAGCAGAGGCAGGCACAGCCCTGGCCAGCCAGTCATTGGAGGACAGCTGTGACTATAATGTAAGTGTTCTAAGCACATTTAAGGGAGCCCAGGCTGGTCCAAGGTGGAGAGTAAGCTGAGTGTTTGCAAAGTTCCAGCTTCAAACCTAATTCCAGAAAGCAAATGAAAAAACACACAAAATAAAGAAAAAGGGAGGCTATGTTACTTAGGAGTACATATCTTAGTTTAGGTTTCTATTGCTGTGATGAAACACCATGAAAGTTACTTGGGGGAGGAAGGAGTTTATTCAGCTCATGCTTCCACATTATCAAAGGAAGTCAGGATAGGAACCCCATCCTAAATGGATCAACTACCTGTATGATGGACACTTTATACCCTCTGGGGTATGTCTGTGTGTGGCAGCACCAGTCTGGATATTCAAACTCAATTTTAGGTGGTGATTCATCCCACCTCTGTGTAGCTGGGAAGATACCATGGAAACAGAGGGAAGACCATGTCTACCTGTGCATGGCAAGCTGTGAAGGTTGTTTTGTGCAAGAGGACTGAACTCTACTGACTGGTATATGAGAAGCCAAGGGTCTAAGATGGTCTTCAATAGGATCTGCTGCCCACTGTATGATTTCTCTCTTGATGAAACTCTGACAAACTAGGAATAGCATTACATCCACTGATACATACTTCTTACATAGCTGCTTCAGGGATTGGACAATCAATCCACCTGGGGTGACCACTGCTCTCTGCTAAGATGTTTTAGATTAGAGAGAAAGAAGGCTATAGAAGGTAGAGTGGAAAGAGTCAGCAGGGCTGTTCCCATCCTTGTAGGGAAACAGCATTGGTACTGAGAGAACAAGAGAGAGTGAGCGAGGTGAGGACACAGGAGTCCTGGCAGCCTTAGGTAATGTGGGCCTACCTGTCTGTTAGGGTGGCTGAATCGGTGGGTTTTTTTTTGTTTTTTTTTTTGCCTTAAGGAGTTTCAGTCAGTGTTCTCTCATTTACAATCAAACAATTACAACACTGATTGAAGCAGAAGTACGATAGGCAATCTACACTAAAGGCCAATTTTCTTATTCTGTAAATATATGGAAATGATAACTAAAAATATGACTGAATCATGGTGCCTGTTGCTTTCAGATGGCTTATAAAACTACAAGGGCCTGGGAAGGTGGCTGGAATCTGCTGTTCAAGAATGAGGACCTGTGTGTGAACCCCAACATCTACAGAAAACCTGGGCATATATACAGTTAAGGATGTAGAAACATAGAGGACCCACCCTGAGGTTATATGGCCAACCATCTAGCTGAATGGATGAGCTCCAGCTTCAGTGACAGAATCCTCTGTTTAAGAAATATAGGGTGGGAGAACTCTTTAAACTTACATGGTGGAAGGAAAGAATCAAATCCCCACAAGTTGTTCTTTGACCTACCTAAACACACACACACACACACACACACACACACACACACACACACACAAAATGGATAGTTGCTCCCCCTGTTCAGTGTACAATCATAATTTGTTTTCTTTCTATGTGTAAGAAACACTGCATTTAGAATGCCTGAGAGATGGCTCAATGGTTAAGAGCATTTACTGCTTCAGAGGACTAGAGTTTGGTTTCTAGCAACCATGCCAGATGGTTCACAAATGCCTGTAAGTCCAGTTCCACAGATCTTGTCTCTAAATTCCATGGGTACCTGCACTCATGTACACATGTATTCATTCTCATATTTATTCTTCTCTTTCTCTCTCTCTCTCTCTCTCTCTCTCTCTCTCTCTCTCTCTCTCTCTCTCTCTCTCACACACACACACACACACACACACACACACAAGAGGGAGATTACTTTCAAAGTATGTAGAACATGCCCAGAGTCAGACTTCAGGAAACAATCTGTAGCTTTCTATATATGTGGAATAAGGAATGAAGACCATTCGCATTTATCATAAGACAACAGGAACCATTAAAGGACTTTTTTAAAGGGAGGATAATAATGTGATCAAGTTTCTAAACATTTTAATTATATTTATTACTTCCCTCCCGTGTGTGTGTGTGTGTGTGTGTGTGTGTGTGTGTGTGTGTGTACACGAGGGCATGCTATCTCTAAGTATGAGGGTAGAGGTCAGAGGACAACTTTGGGAGTCAGTTCTCTCCTCCCACCATGTGAATAGCAGAAATTGAACTTGGGCATCAGGCATGGCAGTAGATGCTTTTACCCACTGAGCCATCTCCCTGGCCTCATGATCAAAATTTTAACATTATAATTGTTGACAGCATGGATGATAAATCAGTAAATGTCATATATGTAGAGTCAGTCTTAATTTTCAACTAACAAAGGCCTGAGCCAAGAGGAGGTAGCAGAGCAATGAGAAATGTAGGAGAGTGTACATAAACTTGATAAAAAAAACCTTCCTCCTGACAGAAGAGACATGAGCACTCCAAGGGAAAGGAAGTACTCAGATGCCTCAGTGGCAAGGAGTGTGGCCATAGACTCGGAATCTCAGGCTGGTGCCAGAGCTATGGAAGATCAGGGAAAGGTGCCCCAGCAGGCTTCAGATAGGGTGAATATGTAGATGTGTGCTCACAAGGGTGCCTGCAGACAACAGAAGGGGCAGGAGGAAGGGGGCCATGTGCTCCACAAAGTACCAAGGACACAAAACTGGTGTCCTAACTAAAGGACCCAGCCAGCGCAGTCACCCACCAGGGTTTGTGAGCTCAGCATAGCAGCCTGTTGCCCAGGGAACACACCCTTGCATTTTCCTGCTGGGAGACACAAAATGCTGCCTCTATCCCGCCAAGTACTGCTCCCTGGCAGGTAACAGGATGGCTGACACAACAGTGTGCCACCAATCCCACACCTAGCCTGGAAGAGAAGACTTCTTCTATACACTCAACAGTAGAGAGGAAAAAACCCTCCCCCAGAATCCCCTTACACGAGTCCTCATACCCCAAGCTAGTCTGGGTCATATCTCTCTGTAAAGTGACCCTGACTGAGAATGTTATATTCAACTTAAACAGAATTTGCTCCTGAGCCAGGGACATGCTCACTTTGCCCAAGGGTTGAACAACTGAAAAGAAAACTGAACACTTATTAACAAAAACAAACAAACGTGGGTGGGGTTGCTAGAGGTAGGCAGGTGTCCTCAGGCAACAGGCAGGTAGCCTACAGTAGCTCTTCTACAGTGGTGCTCTGACCTCAGGCTTCCTACTCAGTACCCACTTAAGAAATGCAGGAGTGTTTGGAGGCAGAAAGAAAATAAATCAATGCAGGAAAAATTCTGATTAACTAACAATGTCTATGTGTCTATGAGTGGAGGAAAATCCCTAACTCAAAGAGAACGTGAACTAGTTACTGTCTACTTCCTGGAGCCACTTAGAAATAACTTTTTTTTCTCTATATTTTAATAATCTTTTTTATAATATTTTTTCCTTTTCTCTTTATCTTTTTAATTATATTCAACATAATATATTTTTATATCAATCTTAAAAATGATGGACATGATATTAAATTAACATAAATAGGTAAGGCCCTTTTGCTTGTTTGTTTTGTTTTTGGTAGAGCTTAAAATCTTGGCTCTTACTGTGGTACAAACCAAAAATGAGAACAATTTTTAGACATTGGAGTTCACTTTATTACAATGTGCTTCAATGTTCCTCACATCACGAAAGGATTCTACCTCCAATGTAGATAAGCTAAGAGTTGACAGTTCTGCTGCACCAAGGAATGAATTGTAGGCATGATTATTTGGATACAGATTTCCTGCTACTGTCAAAGCTATTTGACTTGAGTGACTGTTGTGATTCGCAGCCCACAGGGAACAGGTTACATTCATTTAAGAAATGGTGTGTGTAGCCGGGCGTGGTGGTGTATGCCTTTAATCCCAGCACTCGGGAGGCAGAGGCAGGCGGATTTCTGAGTACAAGGCCAGCCTGGTCTACAGAGTGAGTTCCAGGACAGCCAGGGCACACAGAGAAACCTTGTCTCGAAAATCGAAAGAAAGAAAGAAAGAAAGAAAGGAAGGAAGGAAGAAATGGTGTATGTATTGAGATGGTCTATCCATGAAGTCATTCATCAACTGTTCCAATGAACAATGGCTCTACAATGGCTCTGCCTGGAGGGTGGCACAGACCTTAGGTGGGGGTAAGATTCTGGTTCATTGGATGTAATGATTTTGAAAAGCATTCATCTCAGAAAAAGAGTAACTTATAAGGTCCTCTTCTTCAAAATTGATACAATAATTATAAATATCAGGCAAAACATTCAGTCTCACTCTTTGCTGTTCTCTTACAAGCCATCTCCCAAATTAATTGTCTACACTTCTTTTGGCTGTATAAATAATTTTGAAATATGTAAGCTGTTCTGAAAACCATAGTATAGTGTAAAAACATCAAATAAGCAATCCTACTAATAGAGAGGCTGAGATAGGAGAAGCATGATTTCAAGACCATTCTGTGGCACCCGGCAAGACCCTGTCCTGTACAAACAAGCAGAAAGTGCATATGGATTGTACAATTTTGGGCCTGTTTCTCCCATTACCAAATTAGAGAGACCACAGGATGACAGCCAACAAATTTCTAATTCCTTATATTTTTGAATTTCAATTGATTAGGATATGTTAGTAATATTAATTTTCATATTAAGAGTTATTAAGGAAAAGTGGTTGTTACTTGTTAATTTTCTTGTTAGAGGTGGAATTATGTTTGTGTGGGTTTGTTGAAAGATTGCTTTCTTGCTTCTTCTAGGGTGTAGTTTCACTCCTTGTGTTGGTATTTTCCATCTATTATTAAGGCTGGATTTGTGGAAAGATATTGTGTAATTAGTTTTTTTCATAGAATATCTTGTTTTCTCCATCTATGGTGATTGAGAGTTTTGTTGGGTATAGTAACCTAGGTTGGCATTTGTGTTCTCTTAGGGTCTGTATGGCATCTGCCCGATATCTTCTAGCTTTCATAGTCTCTGGTGTGATATCTGGTGTAATCCTGATAGGTCTGTCTTTATATGTTACTTGACCTTTTTCCCTTACTGCTTTTAAAATTCTTTCTTTGTTTAGTGCATTTGGTGTTTTGATTATTATGTGACAGGAGGAATTTCTTTTCTGGTCCAGTCTATTTGGAGTTCTGCAGGCTTCCTGTATGTTCTTTCTTTAGGTTAGGAAAGTTTTCTTCTTTAATTTTGTTGAAGATATTTACTGGCCCTTGAAGTTGGGAAGTTGGGAATCTTCACTCTTGTCTATACCTATTATCCTTAGGTTTGGTCTTCTCATTGTGTCCTGGATTTCCTGAATGTTTTGGGTTAGGAGCTTTTTGCTTTTTGGGTTTTCTTTCACTGTTGTGTCAATGTTTTCCATCTTCTGCACCTGAGATTCTCTCTTCTATCTCTTGTATCCTGTTGGTGATGCTTGCATCCATGACTCCTGATCTCTTTCCTAGGTTTTCTAACTCCAGGGTTGTCTCCCTTTGTGATTTCTTTGTTGTTTCTAGTTCCATTTTTAGATCCTGGATGGTTTTGTTCATTTAGGAATAACTCTCTATCGTGAAAACATAACTCTTTCTTGTCATGAAGCTACTTTTGTCTCAGGAGAACCTGGCTCTACACTGCCAAACAAAGTATTTTAAGCAAAAGAGCTTCCATTTTTTGAAACAAGAGCACTAAAGTTAGGAATTTTGATGTCTATATCAATACAGTGGCTGGATGCTAACACCCAGGCTGGTCTAAATTACAGTCCCCTGGGAGCCTTTTTAGTGCATTCTCATTCATGAGAGCTCAAGAGTACAGACACTTCTGAAAGTCTCTCCTGCGGCTTGAAGATAGGAAGAGAGCCAGCAGCTATTCTGTAGCAAACATACCTTCCCAAGCTATTGAAATGTAGGTGCTTCTGGGAGTGATTCTGCAAATGTAATTAAATTCCCTATCAGCTGACTTCCATCAAAGGGAGCTCATTCTAGGTGAGTCTGCTAATACTCCAGAAGTCCTTTCTTTCATGAACAGTTTAGGCCCTTTTCTCAAACCAACTGGACTTTCAATTGCACTCTCTAGCTCAGGACCCCCTGCTGACTGTCTGAAAGAGACGTTCCATGCGTCTCACAGTTCCAGCTAGTCCCCATCTTCCTCAGTGTGTGCTTAACCAGTTCCCACACCGTAAGCCAAAACTCTCATATGCCCAAACAGCTAAGCATATAGACACACATGTTTAAGATACCCAGCAAGTTCTGATTTTTCAAATGAACTCCACTATGCATGTTTCCCCATTGGCCCACAAAAACCTACCTTCTCTAACCCCAGTTCCATCTTTATGAAACAAAACACACTCCATTTAATGTTCTTAGACTGGGTGCAGATATGTTTTGAATAAAGGAAAAGCAATGTGTTAGGGAATTTAAGAAAATGTAATAAGATGATATACACTCAGTGAATTATATCCACTAGTCATGTCTTTCTCACTGTTCCACTGCCAAAACCTTTGAGCATAGAAAGAGCCAGCACATTCTGGCTCTAGTGGGATCCTTTGTGGTTCAAAGATGGTGTCTTCTTGCTGTCCACTCACCTGGTGGGTAATGGGCTAGGGCAGCCTGGGAGCATCCTACACCTGATGCTCTGCTCTCCCTTGTGTCCTACTCGCTCTACAGAGCCTCTACTTTCCCACACCATCACAAGCTCCAAGAGAAGGTTCTCTGTAGAGAGCTGGAGGACACAAACAGCAGACCACAGAGCACAGGGCTCCTTTGTGTTGCGCCTCTGCCTTTGGAGTCCAGCGCCCAGGTCTCTGCCCTCAGGATTAGCCTCTTTCCTGTGCTTCCAAAGGTTCTCCTCACTGTGTTACCTGCCTTGTTTGTGCCCTGCTGAAGCTCATCTGTCCTCCCACCTATATTCAGGAAGCTGAAGCTTCTCTTAGCTCACGAGTTTTTGGCTTCTATGACCTGGGCTGGTCTCAGTAAGAACGCCTATCTGCTTCCTTTCCAGTCAATGATGACTTTTCTGTCTCACCATTTGCCTCTCATGGCATCAAATTCTTCCCTAGCTATAAAGGATATTAAAGGTTAACCTTAATATTCTTTATGTCCTTTAATTGAAACTCTCTTGAGGGAAGAATCGAATTGTATGTAACACACCAAACCAATAAAATTTGCAAATGAATTCAACAAATATATCCATAAGTTGATGCTAATACCACATAAAAATAGAAAAAGTTCACAATATATTAAGTTGAAAAGCAAGTTAAAAAATAATATAGTATGTTTATAAAACGTGTTTGTGCTTTTGTGACTCAATAACATTAAATGCACAGTAAGAGACGACAGTTCAAAAGTAGAGGTTCTACGTAGTCAGACTGTGGCAGTTCTTCACATTCTTGTCCTCAAAAATATTTTGTTTATAAGTTTATTACAGTGACTATATACCACTCAACACAATAAACAAAACCCCAGTTTTGTTTTGTTTTTGTTTTTTGTTTTCGTTTTTGAAGACAGGGTTTCTCTGTATAACCCTGGCTGTCCTGGCACTCACTTTGTAGACCAGGCTGGCCTTGAACTCAGAGATCTGCCTGTCTCTGCCTCCTGAGTACTGGGATTAAAGGCCTGTGCCAACACGCCCGGCTAAAACCCCAGTTTTGTAACAGTGATTAGCAACCTTCTCAAGCTCTGAGGGATCAACAGGCGAACTTTGGAGGAGGTACCTATCTATAAAGTGTCACAACATGCAGAAAAGCCTCACTACTCTGGTTTTTGTGACAGGCCTCAGTTTGGTCTTCAACTTTGGATCCTGCTTCAGCCTCCTGAATACTCCTCTGTGCAACTGTGTGTTTTAGGGGAAGAAAGCAAGAGGGGCCATTCTTTCCTAAAGAAATATATGATTCAGAAAGCAAAGAAGCTAACATCTCCCAAACACACTAAAATCATCCTTTCAGAATCTTGCTTAACTTCATCCCAATTTCTACTATTTTAGAGGTAGGACATTATCAGACTTGACAGACAAATAATTAGGACATGAACTTTTAGTTACAGTTCAGGTATCTTCTATAACTGAAGGGTTTTTGTTTAAACCTTGAAATGAAATTTACAAAGCCTCCTAATAAAGAAACCAAAGGCTGGGGAGAAGGCATGAGGAACTGAGGTCAGATCCCAGTACCTATGTAAAAGGCCAGGTGTGATGGCACACCTCTGTGATCCCAGGAGACAGACAGATCCCAGGAGCCTGCTGTCTAGCCAGTCTGTTGAATTCCTCCTGTCTAGAAGTAATGGAGGAAAACACCAAGTGCAGGCCTCTGACAGCCATCTCTAGCCACACATATGAATACACACACACACACACACACACACACACACACACACACACACACACACACAAACACCAATGGAGAAAACACGACTAGATGAGACTTTTGAAAGCAAGTTTCAAGAGCAGTCACTGACGGTGACTACAGCTTTGGTGCTGTGCAGTCCTCTTCATTCTCAAGTCCACACCTGAGAACAGCACTGACACTATCTAAAGTCGCAGTGTGGCATGGAGCTCAACAATTTAGCTTAAGAACACATTCAGAAGTAATTTTACTAGAGAAAGAAAAGCCTTTATTTTTTAAAAAAAATAATTAGCCATATTGATAAACACCAAATACATGCCCCTTTTCACTAAATATTTTTCATTTAAAAGAAGATTGTGATATATTCTGTAACTGAATTAAGAACTCTGTTCTTGCATCTTATCACTGCATCTGTCTTAGAGCATTTTGTGCTGCTGTAACAGATTGCATAATCCATAAACAGAAGTTCTGGGCCTGTGAGATGTACACACACACACACACACACACACACACACACACACACACACACACAAAATGCAGTGATAATGCCCTGGGTGTGAACAGGGGCTGGAGAGATAGGTGAGTGATTAAGAGCATTTCCTCTCTCCAAAGGACCTGAGTTCAGTTCCCTGAACCTACACTGAGTGGCTCACAGTCAGTTCTAACTCCAGCTCCAGGGGATCTGATGCTCTCTTTGTGTCTGCATGGGCATATGGCATAGGCACACACAGATGTGCGCGCGCACACACACACACACACACACACACACACACACTTATGTATGTATACATAGAAATAAACTTACTTCCTTTTAGTTCTGTGAGTTCCTAACACAGTTGCAGGTATTGTGTGGGAGAGGTAGGTACCCTGAGCCTTAACTACCTCTGGGAGAGCCTACCTCCTCCTGAGGTTTACATCCTAACAGTACTTAAACCTGTCTCAGAACAATATAGCATTTATTTCCTATCTGAACGTTATGGTCTTTAAAGCTAAATACCACAGAAGTCAATTTTACTTATACAGTGGCTGATTCTGAGGTGCATGCCTAAGCCCCTCAGCTCACCATCTCTGTAAGAAGACCATCATCAGAAACAAACAGGCTATCAAGTGTCTTTTGACTCTCAGGCAAACTACCCAGTCACGCTTCAGAAAAAACAAATGATAGATTCGAGTTCTGAAACTATGAAAAAGACACTTGACCTTGCTGTGTGTGCCACAGCAAAAGCAGCCGAGTAAACGCTGCTGGTGACAAACCAACACTCTAATCTTTGTTTGCTTAGCCAGAAGAGACCTAAAACATTGATACAATAAAAGGTCTAAGAAGGTAGAACACAGTGTTTCTCTGGCAGACGACATGGCGCTGTAAGACAGCTAGAACTTTTGACCCAGCAAAGCATATAGTCTAATATCTACTACCTACTTACCTATCAGTCTCAAAATTGAAAACAGAAACTTTGACCTTTTTGCTTAGAAACTTAACTGTAGGGGAGGGAGGGAGGGAGGGAGGGAGGGAGGGAGGGAGGGCCTATATTCCCAGGGGCAGAAGAGTAATTAAACCCACAAGAATGTGTATGACATTTAACCTTCATTTAGAACAGGCTTATAAGTTACTGCTGAGAAATCAAAATAAACTTGCAGTCTGCCCACACCTGACTAAAGCACACTAACAAATGCACACATGCACAGAACCAAACCCTAGGCCACATGCTCCCCTGGTGCAGACACTAATTCACAGCTTTTCCTTTTGAGCCTTTGAAAATTCTTCTGTATCAGGTGACATGCAAGATGTCCCCGTCACCCACTGCAACTGAGCCCAACAGGGCCAACACTTATCTTTCCTTGAGTCCCTGAGACATGTGAATCCAGAGCCCCTAAGCAGAAGGCGACTGGCTCAGATATATCTGTGGCATTAGCTGTGACCTTTCAGGAGTTCAGTGACCATGTTACTGGTGACATGCTGACACATGCACTTTAAGAGCATCATATCATGCAAAGTGTCTATAAGGAGACTTTAAATGCCAGAGACAAAGTGCTAATCAGATGAGGCTTCCAGGTGAATACCTCTTCTCACGCTGGGTGGGATCCTCTGAACCAGGGTGTAGCATGTGGACAATGTTAAGACTTTCGAAGTTTATGTTATGTCAGATTCTTAGCAGATTCTAGTTTCAAAGGCTTCAACATAATTTGTTTTGTTAAGGTTTGTAACTTTCTCACACAGCTAACACAGCAAAGGGCAGGAGAAATCCATGTAAAACTGTCCTATAGCTCCAAGTTACTTACTGCTCATGGAAATCCAGCATGGGCGGTTCGAATCGTATGGGCCTGCAATTACCCCGGTACAAAGAAATGCTGGAAAGAAAAAGAAAAAGTGTGAGAAGCAGCTCTTTAATTCTGTAAATCACGGTTGGATGCTTGACTTCTATCACAAGAAAGCATTTTAAGGGGGCTGGTGAGATGGCTCAGCGGGTAAGAGCACCTGACTGCTCTTCCGAAGGTGATGAGTTCAAATCCCAGCAACCACATGGTGGCTTACAACAACCACCCGTAATGAGATCTGACGGCCTCCTCTGGTGCGTCTAAAGTCAGCTATAGTGTACTTATGAATACTAATAAAAATGAATCCTTGGATCGGAGAGAGCAGGGACTGAGCAAGCGGGACTGACCGGAGCAAGAGGGGCTGACCTGAGCGAGCAGGGCCGACCAGAGCGAGCAGGGTTGAGCAGAGGCAGGCAGATTTCTGAGTTCGAGGCCAGCCTGGTCTACAGAGTGAGTTCCAGGACAGGCAGGGCTACACAGAGAAACCCTGTCTCGAAAAACCAAAATAATAATAATAATAATAATAATAATAATAATAATAATAATAATAATAATAGAAAAACCCTAAAACCTCTGGGTATGGCTGCAAGCTTAGCAGCATGGCCAGCAGGTCCTTAAGGCTCTCTAGGTAGCTTAGACTCTGGTAACTTTTCAACCAATGAGAGAGACTGTCTTAAAAACAAGATGGATAGTACCTGGGAACAACAGCTAAACTGTTGTCCTCTGGACTCTCAAGAAACAAGAGCAACCTGCACACACAAACACACACAGACACATTACAGAACCTAGTGCTCTACTGGGAATGTGCAGTTCATTCTTTTAAGTTAGAAGAAAACAATGAGTGAGTTTTAGTAAATAAGCTAATGTAGTATAACTCTAAGAACCTATAATGTCAGCAGTTGGGATAGAGAGGTAGGAGGCTTATGCCTTTAAATCCAGCCTCTATTACGGAGCAAAATCCTATCTCAAACAAAACAAAATGAGGAAAGACAAACAACCAAGGAGGAAAGAAAAGAGAAAAAATACTTTTTTTATAGAAAGGTATGTGAAAGCAGAAATTTCTCAATAGACTAATAATATTTACTTGATCGATATCACTGGTAACAATATAGTTTAACATGTTTTTCTTAGATTTTTTTTGACACAATATGATAAATTGTTAATACAATTACACAGAGTTGATACAAGATGGGGAGAAGAATTACAACCACATTCCAACTGAGTGGCAAAGGCCAGTCATAAGGAATCTGGGCCTGGAACTTTCAAAGAATTGGACTTCATTACACTGATGTTCTAGTCTAAGTATTCAAGTACCATGTCTACTTTACTTGCTACTAGAACTTGTTAACAAAATAGGATTTGGCATGGCAAGCCTCAGATATCCTGACCCAACATGTAATGTAAAATTATCAAGGATCTTTGGGAGCAGGTAGTGCTTACATATCTAAAGTCTTATGTTTAGATACCATGAAGTTAGAAATGCAGTCAGCCACTAAAGTAACTTTCAAAATGAATTCTGATATTTTTGTTTGAAGAAATAAGATATAATCTAAGACTACTGTATTCTCATCATGTGCACAATTCATAAGAACTCAAGTTTTCAAACGATGTAATTTCATTCAATAGATCCAGGAAATCCATTAAAAACTGACTGGAGCCACTGAGCTGAAAGCAATCAGCTCCACCAGTATTCTGAGCTCGGCCGATCTGGAGCATCCTTCTTCTGCGCTATTGGAGCATCCCTCTTTCTACATATGCATGCTGAACACAGATGACAAATACAGGAAAGAAAGAACAGCATATCTCAAGATCACCCTGTGCTAAGACAAAACTATGGACACTAGGAGGAGAGGCATGGCAGAGCGTCAGCATTTTTGGCTATTTTAAAATAAGACATGTTCAGCACACCTGTTTGGTTTTTTTAGATTTATTATTGTGTGTGTGTGTGACCGTTTTGCCTTCCTGTATGTCTGTGCACTATATGTGTGACTGGTGCCCAAGGAGGTGGTGAGCCTCCATGTGGGTTGTGAGAACTGAACCCGGCTCCTTTACAAGTGCTCTTAACTGACTCCCCAGCCCTAGCTCACATGCTTTAAGCATCAAACTTAAGCTAGTCTAAAACCATACCAAGTTAAGGAAAGGAAAGGGTAATGCCTGACACAATGGTGAGTCACTAGTCACACACACACACACACACACACACACACCTATACTCAGGGTTAGAGGGACAGAGGATATCATGATATAGTTCTTCCTCTCACAGAACTAAGAATACACCCTGAAAGTTGCACATGACTACTTCTGAAGTGGTAGGCATGACTGAAAAGAACAAAGTCCATGCATTTGACACAAATGTGACAGCACACAAATCCAGCACAGTAGGTAAACCAGAGAGTGAGGAGGGCACCCCAAAGCTAGGGTGGACAGTGGGAATGTGCTTGGCAAAGCTCTGAGTGAAAGGAGGAGAGAAAAGGGCAAGGTGAGAGGTCAAGTGAGGAGTGTGGCTATTACTCCAAATGGAAGAAACACCCTCTCTAGAGTGTTCCCTACAGGCTTATGTGTCTCAACACTTGATCCCCAGCTAGTGGCACTGCTGTGGAATTTTTAGGAAGCCGGACTGTGCTGGAGGAACTGGGCCATTGGAGCTGGACCTTGTGGTTTTGTAACCTGGCCTGGCTTCCTTTCACTCTGTGCTGTTTGATGATGCAACGCCAGCTGCCTCTTCGTTCTGCCATGACAGGACTGTGTCACCTCAACTGTATACCTTAAGTTGTTTCTTGTCAAGGACTCTATGACAACAATGAGGAGAGTTAAATACAGCAGTGCTTTAACAAAGACGTCACGTGATTCAGCGTAGTGTACCAGGGCACTTGTGGGCTGCGGTGTGAAGAACAGAAACTCGGCAGGAAGCAGGGCAGTGTTACAGCAGCCCAAGCAGAGGAAGGGACAGTGACTGCTTTCTAAGTCTGGGACTTGCACGACAGTCACACTGACTCGGGACTAGGAGAGAAAGAGAGAGGAACCAAGGATGACTGACAGACTTTAAGTACCTGTGAATAGTAGACTAAAAGGAGAAAGGCTGCATGAAAGATGTTGAAGAGCATCATTTGGACCATTTAAATTCAGTGTCTTATCTATGTGGAGCTAAGTAAGCAGTAGCAGGAAATCCAGGAGACTGCTTATATAAAAGACCTTCCTGCCAAGTTCTGGTCCCACTGCAGGGCCTTGTCTTCAGTTTTCCAACTGTCTCCATATGTGCTGCCCAAACCCTGGACAATCACTGTAGACAAATCATCTGCAAGGAACACTCACTCTCCCTTCCTTTCCTGGCACCTCCTTAGGAGGAGGTTTTAGTGCCCTGTGCTCAAGCCTCCTATAAACTCGGCAGGAGCAGCACCCGGCCACTGTTACTGGGACTGAGAGGACAGTCACAGTGAGAGGAGGAGTGGAAGATTAGTCGTTGACAGATGTGTTTTCACAACAACAGCAGAGCAACGGCCAAGGGATAAATTCAAGTGGGTTGGCACAAACAGGCACAAATATTGCCTTGTTTTAAAAAACTAAAAATGTAGTAACACAGCTGTCACGTATCTGCAACTGATAAAACGATTCTACCGTGTTTATTTCTCTATTCAATACTCTATTAACAGAGTACAAATGTTTAGAAATGATAAAAAATAAATTGAAGGGATAGACAATATGAAAAATGGTTTCTATCCCTTTGTCAATTATAATGCAAGCCAATCTGGGATGTTGTCATAGCTTTTTTGCTTTCTTCAGCAATTATTTGCTCTGAATTATCAATATAATTGTCTTCTAAATTTTTATGAAAAATTATTTGCAGGACTAGGGAGCTATTGTAGTAAAAATGCTTGCCTTCTAAGTACAGAGACTTCAGTTTGAACTCCAGAACCCACATGAAAAGAGTCCATCGTGATGTAGTGCACTTGTGATACCAATACTAGGTAGACAGAGAACAGACAGATGGCAGGGCTTGCTGGTCCATCAGCCTTGACTAACTGGTTAACTACAGGGCAGTGGGTGATCCTGCCTCGCAGAGAAAAAGTGGATGATGCCTGAGATACAACATCTGAGGCTATCTCTGGCCTTCACATGTACACATGTGCACATAAACATCCAGACAGACAAACTCCCTGTGTCTCTGTCTGTGTTTCCTTCTCTTCCTCTCTCTCTTTCTCTCTTATACACAGGAACATACTGCCTTCCAGATCTGGAGACACAGAAACCCAGACTTTTCTGATCTCCAGCTAGAAAACAATGAAATCCTGGAGAAATGAACTCTACTGTTTGGTTACCAGTTGGGTTAAAGTTAAGCAGGTGACTTCCAAATGAAATCTATAGGACTTTCTTGGTCCTGAGGGGTTGTTAGGAATTCTACAGATGTCTGCTCAGAATAAACTACTAACTAAACGAAAGGCACTCTGACTCAGTATGGGGAAGGCTTTGCAACAGGGTCTTATTCTGTAGTCAGGCTAGCCCCAGATCTCTAGTCTTCATACCTGAGCCTCCTGAATGCTGAGGTTACAGCAGGGTGGGGGTAGGGGTGGGAGAGTGGGGGTGAGAATGGGGAGTGGAGAAGGTGCTACCTGTATTAAAAAAAAAAAGTGTGGTCCACTTGAACCCAATCACATAGAATTCCTATGGAAATGCAAATTATGAGCGCCCATTTCAGAATCTGCTTCATTACATGTAGTACAAAGCTGAGAAATCTGACCTCATAAGCACAATCTTTCACATCTGCACACTATTTTGTATGCTGACTCACAAAGATCATTAAGAAACAGATGGGGGAAAGGTAGATAAAAAGTTAACAATCCACAGTTAAGTAGTTGCTAATGACTTTTACAATAGATGAGCAACTACTTAAGATAACAGGACTTTTCCCCCTGAATAATATAGAACACTTATCAGACACATTTAGTTTTGATATGGATTCCACTAACTAATGATATTAATGATACCAAATATCTTTCCATTTATTTATCAAACGACTTGTCTTTTTTAAATGGTCTGTTCTAACCTCTCTTAGACAGAGCTGCTGTCTGAGTTATGGGCTGCCTGTGTATTATGGACCTTCTGGCACTCTGGCACAGACAACACATTCCTCTTGCCTTTTTAGTAGCTGAATCTTGAACAGCAAACACTTAATTTTGATGAAATCTAATTTACCATTTTTCTTTATGGTACACTTTCTTGGTATCTTAAGAAAAATTTGCCCAGGTTGCAAATAATTCTAATGAAATACTGACATTTTATTCCAAGTATTTTATAATTTTAGCTTCTATATATGGGTTCATTACTGTCCATTATAAATGAGTTGGAGATTGGTCTGGGCTAAAGGTAGACACTGCTTGTTTTTATTTGCTTTGTTTTTCTAAAGACATTAATAAAGATAAGAAAGACAAATCATTTATTCCATTTAAGAGTCAGGAAAATAAACACAAGGGAAGACATTAATGTGACAACTGACTTAACATATCCAAGAATTACATGTCAAGGGCTAAGATGAGGACCGGCTGCAGAAACAAAAGCCACAGAAAAACCTGGGCATGGTCGCTTGTACCTATTACCCTAGGAGAAACAGGAGGAACACTGGGGTTTGCTGGCTGACAGCCCTAGCTCCAGACTCAGTAAGAGACCTTTTGGGTGACAGAGCAGAAGACCCACTGACCGTGGAGGGGTACAAAACTGGAACCCTAGTATGGGAAGCTGCAGAGAGCATCACCGGGTCTTGCTGGCTGGCCTGTCTAGCTAAATCAGTGAGCTGCGGTGTCAGTAAGAGAGCCCACCTCAACACCTGCAATTGAGGGGATACAACACACACACACACACACACACACACACACACACACACACACACACACACACACATACCAGTGGGTATGCCCTTGCTACATAAGTCTGAAGACCTGACTTTTATGCCCAGATAAAAGAAAAGCCAGAGCACTGTGTGCAGATGTAATTCTAGCATTCCTATGATAAACTACGAGTTGGAGATAGAATAGTTTGAAAAGTTTACAGAAGCAGCTAGCTTAGAGTACACTGTGCAGCAGAAACAAGGCAGACCTTGCTTCCGCAAGGTGGAAGCTGAGATCCAGCTCCAGAAGAGTTATCCTCTGGCTTCCACAAATGCACACTGATACCACACCTCCACAGCCCATTTCCCACACACAATAGTCAACTTATAAAACAATTTTTAGAGATGGTGCAAATGTTTTCCAATACTTTTTAATTCGATCTAAGGACTATTCCATGAAGTAGAACTCATACTAGAAACTGTTAAAGGTGCTAAGAACCTGTGGCTAAATGGGCCAGAAACCCTAGGCCCAATACTATTTTTATTATGCTAAATATACATAATAGAAAAAAAAGTCTCCCAGTGGCTTATCACTATACTCATAGATCAGAGCATCTCTTAACCTTCTTCAAAAAGTTTGACCTGCAGTAGATAGCAGTTAACACGGAGAGCTTCAATGGGGCCACCTGTGACTGTAAGAAACTATGGTGTGCTCAGCCCTAATGGGACTTTCATGTCACAACTCTCCCTCCTTGAAAGGCTCAGGGATCTTCAGAAGGGGGAGCAGAAAGATCTTAAGAACCAGAGGTGGTAAAAACAAAGGAAACTGTTCTCCACACTGTAGGACAGACACAAACTCACATCTATTGTGACATCATGCACAGGTCTGAACAAGCTCCAGCCTGATAACAAGCTCTGTGCTGAGAGGTGGACAGCACAGAGGTGGACAGAGGCAGGGCACAGAATCCCACCACTAGGTGAGCTAGGGGCATTTGACAGTTGCTGGGGGAAGGAGAGTCAGTTCTCTTTATGATGTGGTCCCTACTGGGTATATACCTTGCACCAGGGCAAGAGCCACTCCCCAGACCAGCTGAGCAACACAAACTGGATTCCGTGGGGAGAGGAAGGGGGAAAGAAATAATAATCCCAAAGTGGGGTGGGAAAGAATGGGAGGGTAGACAAGAGCTAAACATGTTTAAAACATACTGTGTGAAATTCTCCAAAAATAAACTATTGTTAAAAGGTAAAGTATTAAGTATAAGTTTAAAGCAAAGCTGCTGTTGTGCAGAGCAAGCACACAGTGAGTGTGACACCTGGTGCTCAGACAGTTCATGTACATCACTCACCCTGCTCCACTCTACCACGTGGCTGTTTTCGAGGGGTTTTCATTTTGTTTGTTTTTTTCTGACTGCTTTTTGGTCCCTTTGATCTCCTGTTCTATCTTTTAAAAACAAAAGAATTGAATATCCTCAGTTACCATTTTACCTCTGTGACTCATGTATTAGCTGTGTCTTTGTTTTTAAAGTAGTCTTAATAGTTGCAGGGTTCATCTTATCACTGTCTATAAAGAGCTCAACTCTTCTGCTCGCTCCAGTCTTCTGTTCTACTGTTACATACAGGATGCATGCCACGTAGTGAGTCTCCTAAAATCCAACTATTTGTTTCTATACATCTGCTAATTAAAATTTTCATCAGAAAACATTTCTCTATGTATCAACATATTTTACTTTTCTGATGCTCTTCATTCTTTTGTTAAATGTTTCTACCTGGAATGGCTTAATTACCTTCAGCCTCTAACACTTCCTAAAGTTTGCTAGACAAGTGTTTCTGTCTTGCCCACATTTTTCTTACCTCTGTCTGGAAATGTCTTCATTTTTAAAGTATATTTATTTTACAATGGCAGTTTTTCCATGTGACACTTCAATGATGTCATTGGGAGTTATTATTGGGAGTTTTGGGCATGTGTGTGCGCGCGCGCGTAGAGAGAGAGAGAGAGAGAGAGAGAGAGAGAGAGAGAGAGAGAGAGAGAGAGAGTGTGTGCGTGCGTGCGTGCGTGCGCACGCACGCACATGGGGGTCAGAGTCTCTTACTGGAACTTGGAGTTGCCAATATGACTAATCTGGCTACTCAGCTTGCCTCAGATATCCTGTCACCTGTTCAGAAGCACTGTGTTACAGATGGGCCACCAAAGGTGCCCAAACTCTAGTCTGCAGCTTTGGATGATAGCCAGTTTTGACTCTGACCTCAAAGAATCCTGTTTTTAAGACTGCTGGAGTATTGATAACTTCCTATACAGCAATGGAGAATGATGTCAGAGGTTAGAACAATGTCTGCTATACATAAGAATTCTAATAAAATATTTGCTGAATGGGTGAATGAATGAATCATAAACTCCACAACTTTCAGTCAGCTGCTTGAGTTTGCAAGCTGTTAGTACCTGCATAAATGTTTGTATTTCATTTCAAAACAGCCTTTTATAGTTGTACTGCCTTTCACTATATACAATATATGCCATATGATGACTTCATTATCCCAGTTGGTAAAGAAAAATTTTGCTCTGCTAATGAACTGATAACTTAGGTGCCCAGATTCCTACTCTCCCACCAAAGGCTGTACACCCTAACAGCATACCATGCATAGCAAGTGCCCTCACATCAGGCAACAGTAAGTCAGTGTGGGGTCACAGGTTCTGAAGTCAGAGGTTAACCGTGCAGATGACAGATACCATTCAGAGCTTTGTGTTTTCAGTGCCATACCCACTAACAGCAAAGGCAGCACCCACCAATTTTCATACTTTCTCCCAGTGTGCCAGATAGAGTCTTTCAGATCTGTATCTATGCTATCCTCCAAGATCCTAAAGAGAGAGGGGCATCTACAACCCAGCACATAGAAGATGCTAAGATATGGCGAGCAGTCTGATAAACCCTCAGCTCACTTCCTTCCCAGTTCCTCTCAGTCATGACAGCTTTCTTTCCCAACCCCTCAAGTAGACCCCTCCCCTCCACTGTTGTTGTCTGTTTTGTTTTGTTTTTTTGAGACAAGGTTTCTCTGTGTAACCCTGGCTGTCCTGAAACTTGCTCTTTAGACCAGGATAACCTCAAACTTAGAGGTCCAGCTGCCCCCTGTTTCCTGAGGGTTGGGAAAGCTGGCCACAGAGAAACATAGTAAATATGCAAAATTCCATATCATTATGAGACAAATCAAAGAGAATACAATGCTGGATTGTCAACTCGGAAGACCATGCCATGTAGGTGATGAGAGCTGAACCCAGTTCCTTAGCAAGAGCAGAGGTGCTCTTAATGGTTACACTGAGCCAGCTCTCCAGATGAATATAATCTCCTTAACTACAGCCAGTGTAATTCCACAGCTCATTTCCAATCTGCTACAACAGGGGTGTGCCTTTCTGGATGTGTCAGTCCTAGAGCTCACAAAGGACTTACGAACCTTATGATACTCTTGCAAGATAGGGGTACCTCTGTTCTAAGTAAAGACCCTTTCTATATGACAGGGACAGACCTACAGTTAAATCTTACATGTCACTGAAAGGCTCATGTTTGGGAGCTTGGTCCCCAGACTCTGTAGTAAGTTGGACTTGGTGAGAGGGCTTTCTGTCATTAGGAGCACGCCCTTGAAGGAGCCTGTAGGACCGTAGCCCTTTCTCCACCTCTATCTCTCTGAGGAGGGAGTTGGTGTTGCCATGCTGGGAGTCAAACAGACCTTTTCTCTTTGCCACTTCATTACCCCAGGTCTTTGTTACAGTCTCGGACACTATTCCAGAGTAATGTGCTATATTACTGCACCACATGGGAATTCACTTCAACTTGGTTTTCCAAACATAGAACTTAAAAAGACGTGGCATAAAACCAGGTGTGGTGGCACAACACCTTTAATCCCAGCACTTGGGAGGCACATAGATTTCTGTAAGTCTGAAGCTAATTTGATCTACATAGAGAGTTCCAGGCCAGCCAGAGTCACATAGTAAGATCTTGGCCCAAATCAAGCAAAACAAATAACAACAGAATGAAAAGAAAAACACAGCAAAATGTCTTTATAATACAATACTGTGTGTTTATCAGGACCCCAAGGAATGGAAGCATGTTTGCATGATGCCACGTGGAGTCCTACTTACCTTTTCTGTTGATATGAACTGAGGCCAAGCGTTGTCTCAGTCTGTAAGGGGAAGAAAACAAGAATGAACCTGCTAAAGCCAAAGCTTCACATTACAGACAGAAGAAACATCAACATATCTTAGTGTGTCTTTTATTTTCAACCCATTCCCACCCTTGATTTTTAGGTTAGACCTGGTTCCAAATCACATAAAATAATAGGTCACACTAGGCAATTAGAATGAGAGAACAATTTGGGTCAATCTTAAGTACACCACAAACTAATGTTATTGGTTTCCTTACGTTTGGCAAACAATACAAATCCTGTAGGGAAGTCTTTATAATCTCTGTATGTAAGGTCATGAGCTCCAGAGTGTTCCCCTCCTCCCAACTGCCAGTGCAGTGCTGGCATCTACCGCTGCTGCCATCATGGAGCTGAAGACACAGTGGGAAGCGAAGGGCAAACCATTTAAGTAACAACTACTTACACACTGAGAACTGGTTACAGAAATGCTGAAGGAGTTCCAACATGATGCACATGAGGAAAAGAGCATCTGAAGAGCTGACGATGCTTACACTGAACTGATAGCCACCATGACATGGAAGCCACGTGGATAGTAAAAGAGGAAGAACACAG
Organism: Mus minutoides; assembly: GCA_902729485.2. Taxonomy (NCBI): domain Eukaryota; kingdom Metazoa; phylum Chordata; class Mammalia; order Rodentia; family Muridae; genus Mus; species Mus minutoides. The sequence goes on from LR749615.1 coordinate 92,055, forward strand.
TGCATCCCAAGCACAGACTGCAGACGACGAGGCTGTAAGGCAGGGCACGAGGCAGACGGCCACCTTGCTAAGAAGTCACAACTCCCTCCACAGCTGATGGGGCCAGATGCAGAGACCCTGTCTCAGCCATGGACAGATGCCAGACACTGCTCAATAAAGAACCTCCACTTAGAAGGAAAAAGTTCTGGAATTAGATGGTGGAGGTCTCTGTCGAATAGACTTAACTCTGCTGAACTGCATACTTAAAAATGGCAATTCTATAAAAAAAACCTTTAATAATCAAGACAATACAGTAGTAGTGACATAAAGATAGATTAATGAAATTTGGCAAGTCTAGAAATGGACATGTATACAATCTCTTCATTTTCAGCAAAGGCATCGATGACATTCAATAGAGAACGGAATGTCTGCTCAAAAGACAGAACAACCAGATGATGAAATGAGGAAACAGAAACCTTTATCCTATTTTATATAATGTACACAAATTAATTTCAGAAAGAAATGTTTAAGGAAATATACCAGCTCTATGGAACTTGTAGAAATAAAAGCATTTATCTACACAATGACTTGTATTTGAATGTTCACACAGCCTTTTTTTTTTTACTAGAACCCAAACTTCTTATAACATGTAAATGGGAACATAAACTGTAACATACCAATACAACAGACTATTTCTCAGCAACAAAAAGACAAATTATTGATATATATGATATCATAAGTAAATCTCAAAATTTGAAAGCTGAGCAGAGGCCACCTAGAGATGGAGAGTAAGAGCACAGGAAACCCTTAAGGGAGCTGGATGTGCTCACTATTGGACTGTAGTTATGATCTCCCAATAGAAAACAGCATGCAGCCTTTTCAATGTGTAATTTACACATGTATACTGTATGCTGCTCATAGATTAATAAAGGGTCATCAGAGCATAAGGAGCTATGCTCCCCGTACAAACAGAAACAAAACTCAAGAAATCTATTACCCTGGGTACTTTCTGAGGAATAAAACATCATAAAGACAATGTTCAAAAGATCACAAGGACAAAAGCAAAATTATTCAAGATGATAAACTGCAAACCATCTGTGATAGTTTGACTAGGAATAGCCCCCTCATGTGTTTGAATGCTTGGCTGTGGGAATTGGCACTATTAGGAGGTGTGGCAGTTTGGAGTAGGTGTGGTCTTACTGGAGGAAGTGCATCACTGTTAGGGTGGGCTTTGAGGTCTCAGAAGCCCAAGCTACAGTCAGTGTGGACACAGTCTCCTTCTGCTGCTTGAGGTTCAAGATGTAGAAGTCTCAGCTCCTTCTCCAGCACTATGTCTGCCTGCATGTGCCCATGTCCCAGGACTGAACCTCTGAACCTGTAAGCCAGCCAGTTAAATGTTCCCCTTTATAAGAGGTGCCCTGGTCATGGTGTCTCTTCACAGCAACACTAGCCCAAAGACAATATCTTATGAAAATTTAGCTGATATTCAATAAGAAAGAAGATTAGAACAAATAAATTCTTATTAAAGTATAAGGCAGACACAACAAAACAATCACTTAGCTACAATAAAGTCTCACAGCAGGCAGACACTGTGCCCCAAGTGCTGAAAGGAGATGATTATAGTAAATGCTATTTTGGCTCTGAGGTAATCTGAAAAATGAAAGCTTAAACTTGTCTTTAAGGTGTATCTTAACATTGGGCCTAGACACGGGCAGCACAACAGAAAGCCTAAAAATTAGGTGGAAGAGACCAACAAGTCATGTCAGGAGGAACAGACACAAGACAAGCCGCACAACAATGTAACAGAGCAAGCAAAGGCCCTGCCCTGAGTAACTGTACCAGGAGGGGTTTCATAATGGGAAAGTTTCTCTCACACAGCAGTGGAAAGGGGGTGGGGGCTGAAATGTAAACAAAGAACAAGAATAGGAAATTCAGTCCAGGGAAGCAGAGGCTGGAGAAAAGAGCTCAGAGGTCAAGAGCACTTGTCCCTGCTGAGGATGGCTCACAACCATCCATAACTCCAGTTTGGGGAGGAGCTGATGCCTGCTTTTGACCTGCACAGCACGAAGCATGCAAGTGGTGCACCTCCACACAAGCGAGGGAAAAAGTAAATGTGCCACAACTGTCTGGAAAGAGATTACTTCCTTAAAGAGGACATCTCTACAGAGAATAATCAATTTTACCAGCTGATCGAAGGGACATTTGGCCCATCACATTCCACGACAGAGCTTAGCAGAATTCTGGGTCCTAGAAACTATCCATTTCATGTAAGCCATCTATCACAAATGACTACTACTAGTGTTTCAAAGAAAAGTTCTCAGATTCAGAGAAACATGGTAATACCCAAGTGAACCCAGATTATTCTTCTGTCCTGTCAATCCAGAAGAGGCCATCAGACTCCTTCCCACCTGCAATTCACACCACATGCATGCAGTGCTCAACACTGGGCTGCCAATTCCAGACCAATTTGAACACACCTTTTTAGACGGTTCCCCTACTCTCAATAGGATTCACAGGAGGAAAACAGACAATTTCAATCCACCACACTGGCCTCTGCAGGAGCACTTATGTAATGTGCTCTTGGGTATTGTCAGTTCTCATCATAAATGCAGCTCACAATAGCTCAACTTCCTTAGCAAGGTCACAGGGATCCCTGTGGGCTGAGAGTAAAGGTCTAGAGGCCCTGAGTTCAGGCCTGCACATGCTAGGCCATCACCACCACCAAACTCCTTCCCCAGACCTTAAGAGATGTTTTCATTGTTACAAAGCATATGCTATGACCATCTAGAAGACAAAGACACGGATGACCATTCTAAAGTGCACAGGGCAGTCTTCCCTCGACTCCCCAAACAATAAACTACTTGGCTCAAAATGTAAATTTTCCTGAACTTTATGATATGTTACTAATTATAGTTTTTATTTCTATTTGTTTGCACACACGCACATAATGTTTTTCTCTATTACTCTGCATGTTATCTCTTCAGACAAGGATCTATTCTCACTGAATCTGGGGCTTGCAAATTTGCCAAGACTAGCTGGCTAGTGAGCTCCAAGGATTCATTTCCCCTAACCAGGGCTCGGGTTACATGTGCAGGATGCCTGGGTGTCTTAGAATCCCAGTTCGGGTCCTCAGGCAGAGCAGACATTTTGCTGGCCCCTTAATTTTTATCTGTAGTAGCATCTTCTTGCATTATAATTCAAAGTGTTCAGCTGTCATACCAATTATGAATATTTCCTGTGGCCCCTGACTTGATGAATGGCTTCTGTGATATAAAATTAATTGCTGGGGCTGGTGAGATGGCTCAGCGGGTAAGAGCACCCGACTGCTCTTCCAAAGGTAATGAGTTCAAATCCCAGCAACCACATGGTAGCTTACAACCACCCGTAATGAAATCTGACGCCCTCCTCTGGTGCGTCTGAAGTCAGCTACACTGTACTTATGAAGAATAATAAGAAACGAATCCTTGGACTGGAGAGACCAACCGGAGCGAGCGGGGCCAACCGGAGCGAGCGGGGCCAACCGGAGCAAGCGGAGCCGATCGAAGGGGGGGGGGGGGGGGGGGGGGGGGGGGGGAGGCCGCGCGCGGGTGACTGGAGCAAGCAGGGCCGGCCGGAGCGAGCGGGGTTGACCGGAACAAGGAAAAAAAATTAATTGCTATGTTGTAGAACTGCCTGTAGAACAAACTATGCTTAGTGAGAACAAGCACCACAGAAATGAATGCAGGCATCAGACTGCATCACATCGGAGCGCTGCGCTCTGGTCTACGCAAAAAGCACAGTGGCTAAGAGGGAAGCTTTAAAGGAAGGCTCGGTTCTGTCACTCACTAGTTGCTTACTTGGTTAATTTACTGATTTCTGTACATTAAGCTGCTTGCCTAAGCAAGCATTAATATTCACTTAAGAATTTGGAGGCCGGTGCTATAGCTCAGCAACACAGTGCTTGTCCAGCACACACAAGACACTTAGACTGATTTCTAGAGCAAAAACAATAACCAATAAAGCATGCCTAGGCAATACCCAATAGTATTACTTTTCTATGCTTTCCAAACTTCTGTAAACTTTTACACGTCTCTTTATAGAGGTGAATATTCTCAGCCTTCATAAAAGTTGATCCTAGCTCCTTCGCGCTTCCCTTTCCCTAAGAGAACAGAGAGAGCCCACTCCCAAGACTGTTCAGAGGAGATGACCATCTACAACCCACAAGCCAAGCCACTCTGCCACTGGTTTTATGCTTGCTTCCTAGGTACCAGGGATCGAGGGCTGCTTTTGCACCACAGTAACCATAGATGAGTGGTTAAGTGGAGACTGCTAGCACCTGAACCCTCAGACAGCTAATGTCTGATCCTTACAGAATAACTGCCAACTTCTTGCTTAGATGGTAAAGAGAAGGAGTATCACAGTGCCCCACTTCCAAAACCACTAAATCCCTACATATGACAGCCTTTCCTAAGACAGCATCATGTAACATATCTTCACATGAGACATAACAGAAATACTACTCCTGGTGGACTCAAATACTATCCTCTAATACTATCTAAGCAGCCAGAGTCAGGTAAGAATCCAGATGATGGCTGTGCCCTCACTCCACTTTGGCCACCTGTATTTCTGACAAATCAGCTATAAACAAGGCTGTCCAAGATCCCCTGACTTGCTTACTCACCAGGACAGCTCACAGAGCTCAGAACAGTTTCAGTCTGATACTAAAGCAATAGTGACCTGAACGCAGACCTGTGCTGTCTATCATCAGGACACCTCACTTCCCTGCCGTGTAGGTTCATCTAACAAGAACACAGCTCTGCTCTGCTGTGCAGAGCTCTGACTGGGGTCTCATTACAAACATATACAAAAGGGGATTTCTGAAACAATGGGGAAAATGAGTACAAAGCAGGCAGGTTTCAGATCACAGCAGGGCTCTGGTTATCCACTGCTGCAAAGTCAGCCCTCTGAAGCACAGTGGCTTAAATGCAGTTTACTACTACAGCCCATTCTGGGGCTGGTGGAGCCCCAGGTGCTCGTTCTCACTCATGCCTTTGTGCTGCATCTGTAGGAAGCGTCAGATGTTGTCCATGAAGCTCATTCACAGGAGGGAGAGTGGTGCTGGCTGTGAGCTGGAAGCTTAGCTCCAACTGCTGACAGGAGGCCTAGACATGGCCTCTCTGTGCACAAACCCATCACCATAGGAACGGGGTACCCTACAGGAATGATACATCCAAGACTCATGAGTAAGAAAGGTGTTAGTAGCTCCCTGTGATCTGCCCCTTAGCACTAGTACAATGTTCTGCACACTATATTTGTCAAGGTGCTATTACTATTTTGCACAGTATACACTGACTTAACTTCCCAGGGAGTTGTAATTCTCTCTGACCTGATCTTCAGGTGGAGTGTAGGAACCACCCAGCACACAGAGTTTACAGTTTACAGGGAAGCACAGCATGGGAAGGGCACCAACGGCGTGGTTGTCAATCACGGACCACGCCTAAGAGCTAAGAAATGAGAATCAAAACTTTGAAAAGTGTAGTCGCAAAGACAAACAGGCTCAGGACACTAGTACCCAGAAAACCAGCTTACATCAGCAGTCGACCAGGAGACATTGTCACTTGAGAGTAAGCGGGTAACAAAGTTCTGGAGGACACTCAGCAAAGGACATGAAACAACTGAACAGCAACAAGGGAGTTCTGCCTGCCCTCCGCCTCCGCTGAAAGTTATTTTAGGAACTGCAGCTGTACCTAAGGAGAGCAGCCCAACAAAATTCTAAATTTAAGATCATCCATAGTGTGCTTGTGGATGGATGGATGGATGGATGGATGAGCACATATGTGTGTGGAAGTGCACGTGTATGTAGGCCGAGGGTCAGCCCTGGGTGTATTATTTCTAGGAAGTCATTCACTTGGTTTTTTGAGATAAAGTCTCTTCCCTGGACTTGAACCTCACTGACAGGCTAGGCTTGATGGCCAAGGAGCCCCAGGATCCTTCTGTCTCTACTTGTCCAGCTCTGAGATTTTGGTCAGCTATGCTCACCTCCTCCCCTGGGTGCTGGGATCTAACCTGGTCCTGCTGCTTGCTGCGCAAGCACTTTATCAGCTGCGCATCTTCCCAACCACACAACCTGGGGCTTCAGCAGACAGAAGACATACTAAACAAAACAAAAAGCTGACAAGCTAAACTTCATAAACAAAGAAAAGTCTGTTTGGCCGGGCGTGGTGGCACACGCCTTTAATCCCAGCACTCTGGAGGCAGAGACAGGCGGATTTCTGAGTTCGAGGCCAGCCTGGTCTACAGAGTGAGTTCCAGGACAGCCAGGGCTACACAGAGAAACCCTGTCTCAAAAAAAAAAAAAAAGAAATTCTGTTTATTTGAAGTCACAATTATCTAAGTCAAAAGACTAACCCATAAAGTAAGAACAGTGACAGTAAGAACAGAGACAGGAGGGGTGCTTCTAGTGGGCTGTGCCAAGGTCTTTAAATATAAATCAAAAAATTCCTGATGATGGGATTAGAAACTGGAAAACTACTGTCACTGACTATTAAAAACAAAGCCATAGATGGCTTGGCAGGAAAAGGCATCTACCATCAGGACCATCTGAACCACACAGCAGAAACAGCTCAAACTCCCACTGGTTGTCCTGACTCCCACAAACATCCACAAACATACATGCAGAACAAAATGTGAAAAACATTTCAGCTTTAGACACATAATCTATGCCATAAGAAGCAGTGCAGGTATGTAATCCTGCACCATGCCAGTGAAGGCCTCTACACCCGTGCTCACAGACGTGGCCCTGGCAACCCAAGAATTAAAGGGCCCGCCCCTGAGAACAAGGATGGGGTTGGAGGGAACACACGATGGACAGTCTCCTTGGGTGAGAGTAACCAGAATGCACTGCTTACAGGGATGCAAATGTCAAAGAACAAATTTAATCTAAAAAAAAAAAAAAAAAATTCAGAAAGCTGAAATGGATATAGAGGCATATGTCTGTACTCCTACTACTCAGGAGGTTGAGGCAGAAGGATCCCAATATTGGGGCATCTTGGACTATTGGAAGGAAGGAAGGAAGGAAGGAAGGAAGGAAGGAAGGAAGGAAGGAAGGAAGGAAGGAAGGGCAAGATAAGGCCAGACCAGACCCTTCTCAGCAAAACCAATCAAGTCAGCTGCAGTAACAATGCCTTTTCAGTTCTGCAGTTTTTGTTCTCTAGCTGACAGAGGACTGAATGAGTTGTTGGAGGATCTGAACTAGGCTTGAAAGAAAAGGCAGACTCTTACCAGACTCCACATTCTAATGTCATGCTTACTACAGTTAAAGATATAGCTTGGCATGGCAAGTGACGGACAGCCAGACAAGACATAAACCTTGCACTGTGCACAGAAGTTCTTGTCTAGGTAAATGCTGAGGCCACACGCACTGAGCCATAACAACCAGAGAGCTCACAGACCCAACCTCATTTGACCTGGCTTTTTTTATACACCCTCAGAGACACAGGACACAAACTCTGACTTACTTACCTACAGCTTCCATACTACACAGGGAGTTCACTGTTTAGAAAAATGTTTACTCTAAAAAGTAATTCTAGTAGGAGGTTCATGCAATAACTCCACTGACTGTCTACAATTTATAAAACGTACTTCAGGAAAACCAGTTACAAGGAAGGAAAAAAGAATAGTCATATATTACTCAAGAGAATTACCTGTAGTAGCCCTCCATCGTCAAAGCGCAGGACTTCTATTATGCTCTCCGACTGAATGAATGCTGTGAAGAAAACAAACCAAACATCACTGATAGGAACAGAAACCCAATTTCACCGTTTGCCTTGAAGTAAAAACAATTTTACATTTTAATATATTGTTTACTGAGGAATGTAGCCAATGGTAGGTAGAGCAATTAGCATGTGCGAGGGCCCTGAGGTAGCATCCAGAACAAACCAACAAAACACTGTTTTAGAGTAATGGTTAAGAGGAAAATACAGCGAACGCTTCAAAACTTTAGCAACTCTGAAATGCTTTGCTATATAGTCATGATCAATACTAAGACAGCTTCAATAACCCAGCTGTGCAAGTTGCCTTGAAAATACCTATCTATGCCTGCTGTTGTGAGAAAGAGGGAGTCAGATCATCCAGCTGCGATCATAGAGGCAGCACTAGCAAACAAAGCTTACTCTACTGTAAGAAACGATGCACACTAAGGCAAAGATGACTTAGGCACACAGTCTTGAGGACATATCCAAAGGCCAATAGCTGTGTTGTACAATATGCCAATCATGATCTTAGCATGCAACAAAATCATCTGAAAGCTGTCCACAGGTAAATCTATATGACATTCCTTATAGCAGTTTTATTCATTAGCATTCATTTACACTGTGTTATAAATGTATGAAGGCAGTTTTCATAGGAGTTAGCGAGTCTGATGCCACTGTACTGTACACTGGATCTGAATGACTAAGGAAGATGTGAGCAAAGTATGTCAGCTTCCTCACAGCTGGACCAAGAGTTTACATAGAAGCAAAGGGTGGGTGAGGCTCAGCATAAAGTCCAGATAGACTAATTGCTACACATAGAAATGCAAGTATGGGGCTGAAAAGATGGCTCAGCATTAAGAGAACTGGCTGTTCTTCCAGAGAACCCAGGCTGGATTTCCAGCACTCACATGGCAGCTAACAACCATCTGGATCGTCTAAGGGGTCTGACACCCTCTTCTGGCCTCTGTATATACTGCGCGCATATATATATATATATATATATATATATATATATATATTCCAGACAAACATGCAAACACCCACACATAAAGATTAAAACAAATCTTAAAACAACAAAACAAAACAACCCTAAGGGAGAGAGCCAGATGTGTACAGAGCTGTTAGAATAACGAGATATACTTCTTCCTCACTTAACCAGTGACACCCCGCCCCCAGCAGTAATGACCACATTTACACCCACAGCCTACGTTCTGAGACTATTCCAATGGAATGAATTGGGGCTTCTAGAGAAATGCCCATTTCTAGGATTGGAATAAGACACACACAATAGGAGTAGAGCATCCTCACAAAGTAGACAGTACTAAAACAAGAACAATACAACTATTTAAAACAGGCTGATGAGAATCTGTACAGAGAAGTAACAGTTAACAGAGAGAGTCCCAAATGACCAAGGCTAGAGCAGTCTAAGCAGCGGACCAAGTGTCACAGGGCTGTGACCCAGCACAGAACACCTGAAACAAGGAAATTGTACTAAATAAATACTTGGGAAGGGGGAGGGGGCTATCACCTCTCTCCTCCCATTCCAAGCCCAGGTATTGGAGGCCCTCACTTAGCATTACAATAGATAGCAAGACCAAACCTCAACAACCTAGCTTCTATAAGAGAACAAAAGGGAAGCCAGGCAGTATAAGAAATTAGCTGATTACACTGCCTACCAGGATGGTGGTGTTTCCTGCTCACTGAGCATTCCGGACTCCTTCATACAGCAATCTCAAAGATGTTATTTTGGAAAACCCCAGGCATTGTCGGCATTTTTTTTTTCAATCACAGAGCCAAACTGTTCTATTTCTGATCACCTCTTCCAGTCCTCAGCATATATACAAATCCAATATAAAAATTAATCATGTAGATGAAACCCATCATTTTGCTTGGGTGGCAATGCTGGAGTCTGTGCTGGCACAGTTGACCTTTCCTAGTTATGTTCCCTCTAGTCCTGGTTTATAATCTCATCTCAGAACTGATATCCATGCATTCTGTACAAGAACCTCTGAATAAAGCGACAGACCCTTCAGAAGAAAGCACAATGAACCCAGTGGTGCTAACAGCTACTTCTCCAGCACCATGTAAGTGCCCAGCTTACCCACTCCATTCTTCATGCCTCGCACTGGTTAACACAAAGGTAAGTTCAGACCATCCAGAAGGTATTTCTGTTATATCCCTGAAGACAAACTTACTGACATAAGAACACTGGTCTAGTTAAGAATGGCTTAACTAGGAAGTGGCTCCAAATGTGCACACAACAGGAGCTTCCTTAACAGCTCCACATCTAGTCAGCAGAGGAGAGCAGCAAGTGATGGGGCCTCTAGGTCTAGAGCCTGTGGTTAACTGTTCAACAGGGCCATACGCCCATCTAACTAATGAACACAGCAGCAGTAACCTGAATACACTATGCTCTTAATTAGGAGATTAAAAGAACACTGTAAGTTTTATCAAATGGGATAATTAACAGCAGTAGCTAGGATAGCCATAAAAGAAAAGCATTGTATTACACGTGATCAACACTCTTAAATTATAAAGAACTACATAGAATTTATTATTTAATGAAACAAAATTAGATATTTGGCCCTAGGTTACCAATTATAGTAACTTTAGATTATATGCCTAAAACAGGAAGACATCAACATATTTAATCCTTTTGAGTATTTGTGGTTTGAATAAAAATGGCCCCATAAGCCCACAGGGAAGGCACTATCAGCAGGTGTGGCCTTGTTGGAGTGGGTGTGGCTCTGTTGGAAGGGATGTGTCACTGGAGGTGAGCTTTGAGGTCTCTGATGCTCAAGTCACAACCAGTGTTGCTATTTCTTCCAGATGGCTTAGGATCTGAATATAGACCTCTCAGCTACCTCTCCAGCACCATGCCTGCCAGCAGGATGCCATGCTTCCTGCCATAATGACAATAAACTTATAAACTGTAAGGCAACCCCAATTAAATGTTTTTCTTTATAAGAGCTGCCACGTTCATGGTGTCTCTTCACAGCATTGGAAACTCAAACTAAGATAAGTATTGACAGTTACTAGATTATAGACTATTAAAAGTGTGCAGAGGAATCAGGAATGGGGGCACAGTGGCCCACACGTGTAGTCCCAGCATCCACCAAAGGCAGAAGGATGGAGAAGTTCCAGGGCAGCCTGGTCTGCACATGAGACCCCACTTCAGGAAAGGAAAAGAATGGCAAAGAAACCAAGGACAGATGCCAAGCTTCCAGATCTAGATCCAAACCAGAACTGGTGCATTCTTCTCAAGATAGTTCCGAAATTTTATATCTTAATTAAGCTGAAACTTCCCAATATTCTTCGGTTTAAGCAGTAATCAGATGTTAATAAAAATATAAATAGCTAATGAATATCAACATTCATTGTTATTAAACTTCAAGTTATGAATCAGACACTATGATGCCATTGTAAGTTATTATTTTATTTATTTTATTTAATTAAGATTCAGGAGGCAAAGGAAAGAGTACTCTGAGATCGAATCTAGCTTGGGCTACACAGTTAGAACTTGTCTCAAAAAAAAGGAAAAAAAAGGAAAAAAAAAGCAAGAAACAAGAAAACAAAGTGCACTCTGGAGTGTCAGGGGTGGTGGCACAACTCAGAGGGCAGACAGGTAGATTTCTAAAAATTTGAGACCAAGTCTACATACTGAGTTTTGGACTAGCCAAGAAACCTATCTCCAAAAGTGTGGGGGGGGGAGAGACAAAAGAAAGGGGGGATGGGGGGACAATAAGGTCATATTCAGCAGTACAGTGGAAATGCAATAGTATTTACTCTCCTTGCTATTATGACCAAGTGTCTGAGAAGAACAACTTAAGGAAGGAAAGAAAGAAGGAAGGGAGGGAGGAAGGGAGGGAGGGAGGAAGGAAAAGGAAAGAAGGAAGGAAGGAAGGAAGGAAGGAAGGAAGGAAGGAAGGAAGGAAGGAAGGAAAGAAGGAAGGAAGACGGACGGACTTACTTTGGATCTAATTGTGGGGATATGGGCCCCATGGCAGGCAAGGCCCAGCCAGCCACAGAAGCATGAAATAGCCCAACACAGTTTACCCACAGTCAGAAGGCAGAGAAGTAAGCACTGTCTATTCTCCCCTTCCTAGGCTGGAACCGCAGCTCGGGGGGCACGGTGCTATCAACATTTTGAGTGGCTCTTCCTCAGTCAAACTTCTTAGACACACTTGGGGATAAATTCACAGAATTGAAGGGGGAGGGTGACATTTATGCTATAAAGGCAAGTCTTTTTTTTAAAGCCACTACCATCAGCTTTTACTATAATTTTGCTATAAAGGCAAGTCTTTTTTTTTAAAGCCACTACCATCAGCTTTTACTATAATTTTTGAAGAAGGAAAAATTTCCCAAATATTGCAACTGATAATTGGTTGACCTACCTCTTAATACATTCTAAACTTTTGATGAAAACAGCAATGTAAGCAACCACCAGAGACACAAACTGTGTGCGCACACGGTATGCACTTAGCAGTGAGACACAAACTGTGCACGCACATGGTATACGCTAAGCAGTGAGACACAAACTGTGTGCACACGAGTATATGCTGAGCAGTCTTTATATTCAGATCAGGGTCGCTTTTGGCTGAAGAGAAAGAGGGGAGTTAAATCCTCTAAGAGATCCAAGAAGGCAAAAGCCACACATGCAGGGCTCAGGAGCCCATCTTGCCTGTCAAGGGACTGTCTCCTCCGTTCACAGTTGGCAGCCCCAGTGCCCTCCCAGTGCTAATGCACCACAATCTGCCAATCCCTAGTTTGCTTATTAATCAACCCTGTGCCCCAAGGACAACCTGAAGAGTGAAAGCTGCAGCTGGCGGAAACAGTGGCTTTTTGCTACACTCACTGTTAATAGCCTTCAGAGCTTCTTAAAAGTTCTGTTTGTTCAAGATTTTGCTTCAAAAAAGGACTGGGCAAACACAAATGTTTATTCACTGTGGTTTGTGTGGAGCACTTTGGTAAGAAGGATACTCCTTCGGTAGTAAGTCCTTTATTATGTAAAAGATAAAATACAAACTTATCTCTCCCCATATTTAATACAAAGCTGAACTGATGAAATGGCTCAGTGGGAAAGTGAGGAAACCAAATCCACAATTTTGGTCCAAATGTGAGGCAAATTGTATTGAACATTAAATGTTCAACAGATGGGCTTTGGTCAGGACTACTCCTTGAATGTAATATCCAAAAATAACTTGTAAGCCCCACCTGCCTAAGGACCAGGTAACTTCCTAGGATTCTGGGAGTTAACAGTTCCAATCAAAGCCTCATGGCAAAGATGGTGGCCTATGGGTCTTTATAAACCCATGCAACATGTGTTTATTTCAGGGCCACTCAGCTTTAAGTTCCAGGAAGTAGTCCTACACAAAGTCCACCTCTAGGTCAGTACTTAATATTTAATAAAGCTTCTTTCAAATTTGGCCCAAAAAAGTGGAGTTGAGTTTTCTCCAGCAAATCTCATTTGGAGGCCCCAGTGAGATAACACTACCCAAAATTTGCTCTTCACTTACTTATGAAGGAAGACTTATCTTATCCTTATGAGATGAGCTACCCAGGAGTGCTAACCCTGGTTAGATAGCTAACCTAGCTGACCCAAAGACCTCAGGGAAGTGCTTTCCACTTTGTGGACACATTTTTTGTTGTTGTTGTTGTTGTTGTTGTTGAAGGCCTCCCTTTTTAGGAAATCATGGAAGCCTTTGGTTGTCTTAGCCTTATGGCACCTGTCTGCCTGGCTTCCGGTTCTGGTGGATCCCAATCTGGAATGGGCTGGCCTGATGAGGTCTATGACCTCATGGCTCCCGGTTATTTCTGGTTAATTAGGGAGTTCAGTCAGAGCCACCTGAGTCCCTCCCTGGTGACCCCCTGGTGAGAGCAGGAGCCAAAATATGACAAAGAACAAAGTTTTGAAAGTTTTGTGCTCAAAAAGCTTGGAACCCTAGCAGTCAACAAGGACTAGAAACCTCTGAAGCAGAGGACTCCAACTATTAACTGCCATGTCTGGTCATGTCTTGTCTGATCTGTCTTTATGTGTTCTGACTTGGGGCAAAAGAGAGCCCGCACCCTTGGCTCCACCTCCTGCCTGGGTCTCACCAGTGTCGAGGCTGGGCCTAACTATCTGCTCTTGGAAAAGTCACTCCTAAATTGGTGGAGTCTTTAGGGGTATGAGATTCACAAAATGCAATGCTTGAGACCAGGGGACAGAAAAAAAAAAAAAACCAACAACAAACAAACAAACAAACAAAAAAAAACCAGAATGCCTGTAGGGAAGCCAGCAGCCAATCCTGCTACAGCAGTGCTGTGCATGAGAAAATGAGATTCAGCGAGGCGCTCCGCCCCTGAAATTCCAACAGTGGAGCGGGTAGGAAAAATTTTGTCTGCTCATGTTCTTTGTGTAGATGGATCTGTGACTTCTGATGCGCCTGTACGTTTTCTTGCAAACGTGGAGCTGAGTGAGAATTGCATCAGGATCAGTTAAATGTATAAACGTATATGGCTGCTGCATGCTTGTTTCTGACTGGTCTCCCTTGAATGCCTGGGTTTACTGTGTTCCTTGTGTCTTGGTTACAGCTAGGCTGCTACTGTTACCGTCAGCCACTGCATTTGTTTGACTGTGTGACCTTAAAAGTTGTTTTGTCTGTTCTACTTTACTGAGAAGCTGACTCTGGAACTAGGTTATGGCTCACCCCTTTGCAGACCAAGGCCTGATTTTAAAGTCTGTGTCCGGCGTCAGCAACTAAAGGAATTATTGGCTTATAAGTTATTGTATATGGTTAAAAATCTAATATCTGTAACAAATTGTTAACTTAAAATTTGTAACTTGGGGTTGGTAATTAAAAGTCTGTGCTTAGATAATCTTAAAGGGGCTATGTGACATCATTCCATTCTGGGATATAAACAACACGTGGCTTGCTGTCACCATGGACAGCAGCAGCCCATGCTTGGCTAGTTTACATCTTAGCTGGAGTTGGAGAAGGTGGGTGTCATGGCTTCACTCTGTCTTTACTAGGGCAGCCACGTGATATGGGACAACCAAGGAAACACCTCCAGAGATGCTTTTCGATTGGAAAAGATTTTTATGTAATTTCTGTCCTTTCTTAAAACTTTGTAAGAGTAACCCACTTGGTACTGATTTTAGAGACATTAAATCGTTTGTACTGTTAGAGCTTGGTCTTGAATTCTGAAAATTATGATTGTGCTTCGTGTCTTTACTCTTTAAAAAGGTACCTTATTTTTATAAGAACATGCAGTTGAAAGATTTTAAACCTTAAAAGAAAGTTTTGGGCTGGTGAGATGGCTCAGCGGGTAAGAGCACCCGACTGCTCTTCCGAAGGTGATAAGTTCAAATCCCAGCATCCACATGGTGGCTCACAACCATCCATAACGAGATCTGGTGCCCTCTTCTGGAGTGTCTGAAGACAGCTACAGTGTACTTACATATAATAAATAAAATAAATCTTTTAAAAAAAAAGTTTTGGAGTTTCACAGAAGATTATTTTTTAAAACTGGATATTTTTAAGAAACAACTTTTAGCCGGGCAGTGGTGGCACACGCCTTTAATCCTAGCACTTGGGAGGCAGAGGCAGGTGGATTTCTGGGTTTGAAGCCAGCCTGGTTTACAGAGTGAGTTCCAGGACAGCCAGGGCTACACAGAGAAACCCTGTCTCAAAAAACCAAAAAAAAAAAAAAAAAAAAAAGGTTTAAATTTGTAAGGTTATGCAACATTTTACAGTGTATAAGATATTTTATTATAATGTTTTTGTTAAAAAGTGATCTTAATAAGTAGATTTATTTTTACAAAAGGCTACAGCTAGACATCAGAAACTGAAGTATTTCTATCTTATGTTACAGTAAGACAATGACCTTAAGCAGAATGACAAAGAACTAGGAACAACTTCTCAGCCTACGGTCAGGATCCCTTGAAGTCAAAGAACCCTTTCCACAGGGCTAGCCTAGGGTTGTCTGCAGGTTGGATGTTTACACTGACATTCTTAACAATGGCATCTCAATGGCAAAATTACAGTTGTGAAATACCAACAAGAATGACTTCATGATTGGACGTTTCACAACATGAAAAACTGTATCAAAAAGTCACAACAGTCACACAAAAGTTGAGAAGCACTGGCTTAAGGGAATGTTCCTCCTTACTTAAGGTCTATTCAGGCTAACAGAGACTGATTTAAGGACACATGCCCAACCACCTTGCTTCTGCAGCATTGTTAATAAGCTCTAGCTATTTTGGCAAGCTGAGTCATGAAGTAAACTGCTGTATTTTATAATGGTACACCACGGAAGGATTAGAAAAGTTCCCAGTCTCTATGAACTGTGCTTATGAGTTAAAACTCTTATCTTGATACAGGAAGAGATTCAATGCAAAAAATGTTACCTTATTATAAACTGTTAAAGATGATTAAGCTTTGATATGCTCAGAATTATACTTATAGTCGTGCTAAGTATTGATGTAATTAATTACAGAAAAGAGCTTTATCTTTCTATGCATGTTTTCAAGGTATACCCTAAAGCAAGTAACTGGAAACAAACAAGGATTGTTTAGCTCAGATATACTTCATAAATAACTGCCCTCAAACTTGTCAGATCTGCCGAATATGGCATTTAAGATGTTAAACTTACAGCCGGGGGTGGTGGCGCATGCCTTTGATCCCAGCACTTGGGAGGCAGGGGCAGGCGGATTTCTGAGTTCGAGGCCAGCCTGGTCTACAAAGTGAGTTCCAGGACAGCCAGGGCTATACAGAGAAACTCTGTTTTGAAAAAAACCAAAAAAAAAAAAAAAAAAGATGTTAAACTTACTATGACAGAGATTCCCAGATCCTAACAGTGACGTCCAAGGTTTCCAAGAAGGCAAAGGACACAGCAACAAAGGACTGTGCAAGGATTGTGGTAGTGCTAACCAGTGGACCAGACTGCCCGAATGTCATGGATACCACAGGAGCCTGGGATGACTGTGTAGGTAATGACTAGTCTATCTTTTTTTTATTGTTTTTTGTTTTTTGTTTTGTTTTGTTGGTTTTTCGAGACAGGGTTTCTCTGTATAGCCCTGGCTGTCCTGGAACTCACTTTGTAGACCAGGCTGGCCTCAAACTCAGAAATCCGCCTGCCTCTGCCTCCCAAGTGCTGGGATTAAAGGCGTGCACCACCACGCCTGGCTTAGTCTATCATTTTAATTGGCACATAAGTCATTTTGATTATAATTTATCCTTCTTAGATCCCTGATCAACATTGATGGCTAAGATGACTGTAGCTTTGTCAGCTCCATCCCCCAAGGCTGCAACCATCTTGTTAGTTCATGAGTTAAAGTTACTAGGTCTCTAAGAGAAGGACATGGTTTTGCTTTGCTCACAGGCTTCATTTTAAAGGATCAACAGGTTTCAGGTGTATCGTTCCACTAAAGGAACATGCTTTACAATGATTGTTTTCAATAATAACTATTCACATCTCTGGTAAATAGTTAGATTTTAAAAAATTGTTCTGAGGTGTATGAAGGTTTTAGGAGAATAAAAGCTTAAATAAGTCCCAAGGGTCTCAAACATAATCTAAGATATGTACAGTAATTATAAAAGCGTCTACATCCTTGCCTTCCGGTGCTTCTCTTCCTCTGAGGTGCAAAGGTTCAGAGCTCTACCCCTCGCCAGTAGAGCTCTTCAGTCTGGAGATCGAGCACAGGCTGCTGTGGATCATCACAAGCGCACAGTCTCAGTTTTCTTTGGTTGTCTTTTAAACATGAACTTAAAGATGCTTTTCATCAGGCTAAAACATCTCTGTCTAACTATATACTGGCTCTCTGGACGGAGGAAAGAGTGTAAAAGATGTTCATGCTTTTTAGCCTAAAGCTATAGCTTTTGCCAAGACTCAAAGGCATGGGTCTATTCCTGCTGTTTTACAGACACCTGTTAACAGCTTTTTCTACAATGTAAATTTCAATACAATTTAACACTAAGATATCTCTTTTTGTAAACTAAAAATCCATGTAAAGCTTCAGGGGTGAAAGAAGTCCTAAGACTTGGATGCACCTGTCACAGGTCAAACAGTTTCCAGTTAAGTACAGCCTAAGTTTCTGTACCTGTCTATTCCTGAGAATGGGGTTTCCCCCTGGTCCTGGGATTTCTCCCTTTCCCCAGTTACTAGAAGACTTTTAACTTCTGTCCCTAGTCTATTTGTCTCAACAAATTTTCACTTGTTGACAGGCTCCATCCAGGATCACCTGTGGACTTAGAAGTGCTGAGCAGAAAGCTGATGTAAACCAGTCTAGCCTATGTGATTGCTCAATCTCTTCGGCTGGATGGGCTCATCTGATGCTTCTGACAAATGCCCCATTGCCCAACCTTTGCCTTGCCTTCCTGGGCTCTGACAACGATGTCCTAACGTCAGCTGGATGTAGTTACCGAAGGGAGTAATCATCCCACCCCACCACCATAGGCTAAAATGCTAAGACAAAAGGAAACTCCCTGGCATACAAGACAAAATGGCTACCTGTAAGCCAACTGATATACCAGAAAAGTGGGCCTAGATTTGTCAACTGGTAAGTTTGTTAACTAAAATAGTCCTACAATATTATAGGGCACTTGGCCTGTGTTCTGTAGAACAAAGAGGTATTATGTGGCTTTTTAAAACTGTTGTTTCTGGGGACTGGAGAGATGGCTCAGCAGTTAAGAGCACTGACTGCTCCTCCAGAGCTCCTAAGTTCAATTCCCATCAACCATATGGTGGCTCATGACAATCTGTAATGGAATCCAATGTCCCCTTCTGGTGTGTCTGAAGACAGCTACAGTGTACTCATACACATGAAATAAATAATTTTTAAAAAAACTGTTGTTTTTGTACAAACCATTCAGGATTATAATCTGGCTGTACTCAATTAACACTATAAAAAGGAGACCAAGACTCCAAGCTCTTTCTAGACAGTAGCTCTGATGTCAGCCATCACAGGGTCTTTGGCTCTCTTGCTTCTGCTAATTACAGTGGCTCTTACATCACTGATACAATAGCTAAATGCTAATCCCTATTGGGTACTATTAAGATGACGGTCATTAAATCCAAAATAAATGAGCACACATCACAGAGCCAAGGATTTGACCCAAGACACAAGGGGGGAATGTAGTACCCAAAATTAACTTGCAAGCCCCACCACCCAAGGACCAGGTAACTTCTTGAGATGATGGAAATTGAAGTTCTGGGAAAATAACAAAAGCCTCATGGGAAAGTATGGTGGCCTATGGGTTTGTCTTTATAAATCCCTGCAACACGTGTCTTGAGGCCACTCAGCACAAAGTTCCAGGGAGTTGTCCTGACCAAAGTCCAGTATTTAATATTTAATAAAGCTTACTTCAAAAATGTGTAATAAAGCTTGTTCCAAAAATATGGAATTTTTTCTCCAGCAAATCTCAGGATCAATATTAGCAACCTGAGTTTGATTCCTAGATCCCACATACAGGTAGGGTAAGAAGTAACTACACAAAGTTGTCCTCTGACCTTCACGTGTGTGCTTTGACATGTGTGCATTCCCCATGTACATATGCACATGCACACACAACAATAATAAAAAAAAATGTTAAGTACAAATTCAATTTGTGTAAATTGTGTGTGTGCCCTGCCCCTGCTCTGAGTTCCTGTTCTAACTTCTTTCAATGATGGACTGACTACAAGGTAGAAGAAACCCTTTCCTGCCCAGTTTGCTTTTGGTATTTCAACACAGCAATAAAAACCCTAATCGGGACACAGTGCATGCCACCACACTCCAGTTTTTCCACACAGGTTCTGGAGACTAAACTGAGGTCCTCATGTGTGGCAAGCATCTCACTGACTGAGCTATCTTCCTAACCCCCTTCTCTTGGGACAAAGGTTTGACTATCATTCTATAAATAGCCCACACGGGCCTTAAATTTGCTATTCTCCTGATTCTGCCTCCTGAGTGTCTAGATTACAGACTTGGTCTACTGTGTTTGGCTGGCTTCAAGTATTCCACTACAATAAGAAAATAGACTAAAGTCAGGGTTGGAATTTTTAGCTTGTAGAAATTGAACAGTGAGTATCTGTGAGCATGTGTAGGGGTCTCTTTAAACCTGTGCTACATATTAAAGTTCATCAATAACCACTGGGATCAATGTTCCCAGTGTGAGTGCTGACCGCTCATTTCCCTGTGGGTCCGTCAACTGTTGCATGAGATTGAACTGTTACATATGCATATAACTAGGTTATGAAATTGACATCAAAACCCTCAGCATTGCCATCTCCTCCTCCTCCTCCTCCTCCTCCTCCTCCTCCTCCTCTTCCTCTTCCTCTTCCTCTTCCTCTTCCTCTTCTTCTTCTTCTTCTTCTTCTTCTTCTTCTTCTTCTTCTTCTTCTTCTTTTATGTTTGTTTTGGTTTTTCGAGACAGGGTTTCTCTGTGTAGCCCTGGCTGTCCTGGAACTCACTCTGTAGACCAGGCTGGCCTCAAACTCAGAATTTCAACTGCCTCTGCCTCCCAAGTGCTGGGATTAAAGGCATGCACCATCTCCGCTGGGCTCGCCATCTTCTTAAAGAAAGGCTATTCTCTATATTGTCTACTAAAATGCAATATATAATCCTATATAATGCATATGTACAGGATTTAATACATCTAAAACTTAAATAAATAGAAGTTTCCAGTGAACCCCTGCAATCACACACTATGAAGGATGAGACAGAAAAATCATGGATATGAGACCTGAGCTAGCTACACAGCAAAAACATGACCAAACCAAAATCAAAACCAAAACGTTACAGAATAACTTTATAGCTGTTCAATGTCATAATTTAATTTTCACTTTACCTTAAAGTATCTAATTAACATTTGAAAATCAATAAAGTTAATTTAGAACATATAAAATGAGTTCCTGAAAACCACTAAGTACTTTTAGCAACCTAACCAAGAGAGTCACCAGTACACAGAAACTTCGGCTGTTACACCTCCCTGACCCTGCCATGAGCTTAATCAGCAGGGGCGGAAGCAGCACCATGTGGCACTCGAGTGGCTCTGAAAATCACGGATCCCACCACCCACAACAGCAGCTTCAGACCTGTGAGGTGAGTACGCTCCTTGCCTGCTAAGGAAGGGACTAACAGAAGACCCAAAGTCACCAAAGCAAGCAGGAACAGTCAAAGTGTCCACCACAAATGAATGGACCAACAAAAGCACAAGCACAACATAGAAACAGGAAACATCGGTCAGAAAACATTACATACAGGACATAAGCCAGATACACAAGTTCAAATATTCTAATTCCACTTGCATGAATTATCTAAAGTAGACAAATTAATGGGTATAAAAGTACTAGAAACTGGGTGGTAGTGATAAGTTAACTGCTTAACAAATATTTAGTCTTATTTATTCTCAGGGGTGATGAAACTTTTAGAAGTAGATACTGATGGTTTCCTAGCAACTGTCTATGTAACTAATGTTACCAAACTATGTTTAAAATACTTACAAGTGTAAAATTAAATGTTACTTAAAAATCTATAGAACAAATTAATTTTAATGTATACAACATATTATTCAACAAAATATTAACAAACTGAATCTAGCAATGTAGATAGATTCCATGCTATAACTAAGGCTTTAGTTCAAGGTATACAAACTGTCTCAAAACTTAGAACTCAATCATCCTAACATGTAACTATCGATCGTCAGAAGAACTGAAAGAGTCTGAACAACCCTGTGCTCATTCACAGCAGAACTATCTGCAAGGCAGGGGAGGTGAGGCTGCCTGAAGCTCAGCCTGCAGGCTGCCCTGAGCAAGGCTCGAGTGCACTCTCTGGGGCCTGGGCAGCCGAGGCTCTCGATGGCACTGTGTTCAACATGCTACCAGAAACCCTGCACACAAGAAGACTAAAATAACTTTTTTCCCCCAAAGAAATAAAACTGTCTCCATTTGCAGACTAGATAATTGTGTTTGTAATACCAAAGAGGGATAAAAAGAAAAGAAAAAGGGAGAGAGAATTACTTAGAATAAGTAAATTTCGCAAATTTGCAAATACAAACTCAATCCCCAAACAGAATCATATTTCTATATATTAACATAAATATGTGAGAAATTATCCAAATAAAATGAAATACTTAGGTACTGTACAGCACACATATACTAAAATCCACAAAAAGATGACAAAGGAAACCAAAGCCTCTATAATTAGTGATATAGCTACTGGCAAGCTGCCCTGCTCCAGTAATAGCTCACCACCCATCTTGAAAGTAGCCCTAACTCTACTTGGTGGGCCACAAAGCAACAAGATATGGTGCACGTGGGCATGGGCATGGGGGGTGCGAGTAGGAGACAACAGCTTTGCTATGAGGAAAGGGTTTGGTGGGACCTGCAAGGGGTGGAAGAGAGCCATGACGACAGGGGCTGCAAGAAACTGAAGGGCACTATCTACATGCAAGAAACCAAACAAGTTTAGAAAATATTTTCAGGTGGAAAAATACTTTTAAAAAGTCTAAATGGGCAAACATGCCATATTCATCAGCTAAGAAATGTAAATATGTCCAATCTTTTCAATAGATCCTATGAAAATCTCAGGACAGCTTTCTGTACACACAGACTAACTGTGACAGTATCTTTAGACTTTCAAAAGGTTTGACGCTGAGTATGAAAATGGTATCATTGAAGAGCTCTGGAAAGCCTTTCTGTCACAAAAAGGGACCAACAATTGAAAGTGCTGGCTCACATTCTAACCCAGCAGAATTGGTGCCATTTACCTGGCCCCACTCCCCGTCTCTTCTCTCTGGCTTTGTGGCAACTCTATCACCACAGTCACCTCCACAGTGGGAACCAGCCTGGCCATCACCAGGGAGGCAGGAAGGCCTGGCAGGCCTTCAAAGTTCATTTCCAAAGAGCTGTCTACGTGACCTGTACGCTGAGTCCTTGTGATGCTCCATCTGGACAGCTTTGATCTGACACAGAGCTGTCTCTCTGTAGAAAGTTTGGACCCTAGGAACACTGGTCAGAGAGATCAAGGTGTTTCAGGTTTGCTTTTAATCTAAAACAATTTCATCCTGTGAGGCAAATAACTATTAGGGAAAACTTTCTGACATTTTTACTAAAGACTGATTGAGCCTCGTTTTGATGGTGCAAAACACTGCAACACTGCAACACTGCAACACAGCAACAAGCCTAAAGAGGAGGCAGACAGAGCCTGGCTGCTGTTCCTCCGCACACACATCCATGTTACCTGCAGAGCGCTGGTTCCAAATGGACCCTGGGAATAATTCTCAAAGCACACAGCTCCCCTGACCAAGGATGGCTGCGAGCATATTCCTGTCTCCCTAGACCCTGCAGCGCCCTGTGAGGCGAGGCCTGAGAACAGAGGTGGTAGGCAGGAGGCCCTCGGGCAGTACAGAGCTTTTGCTGATGCCCATCACCTGCTGTAACTCCAACACAATATCATAGGCCTTTCAGAACTTTAAATCTTCTGACCATTTCATTTTTAAGAAACACAAATAATCATTGTCTTTTAGTTTTGCAGTTTACACACGTTTGGCTGTGCAGCAGAGCCCTGGAAGCCACAACAGCAAGAAGACCAGAGGCTGAAGCTGAGAGCAACCAAGTGCTGAAGGATGCAGAAGGTGGAGAACCAGAAGAAACAGTGTGACCTCAGGGCTGGCCAGGATCCTCCCACTGGTACAAATGAGAGCCTTGACAAACACAGTCATGGGGCATAATGCCAGACACCGGTAATCTTGGCAGAGGAATGGGTAAAGAGGCCAGCCTGTGCTACATGGTGAGGGTAAGTTCTAGTCCACCCAGGCCTACAGACCCTGTCACACACACACACTCCACCCCCTCACTCCCACCCCCACTCCCTTATACTGCTCTCCATTTTAAAACAAGACCATGAGTAAAAAGAGAACATAGAAATCCTGAAAAAAGCCAGGGTCAGAAAGCAAACTCCTATAAGCACAGCCTGCGTCCAGGCATACACTGCGGCAACTTTTCATCAAGAAAGTGGCTCTCTGGGAACAGGCGACCAGAACCCAAGAGGTAGAGTCAATCCAGCTCAGCTTGCCTTTGAACTACATCACTGGCCCTTGGGTTTTTTGTTTTTGTTTGCTTGTTTTGCTTTTTTGTTTTAAGAAAGAGCTCATCTTGTAGATTAAGCTGGCCTTGAAATCATGATCTTCCAGCCTCAACCTCTCAAGTGCTGGGATTACAACAAGTATGTATAAGGAAGTTCTGTTTGCTATCGAGAGAGGGTGGGTGGGATGACGCTGTTCGGTGGTGAGTTTCAAACTAAAGACCATGCCCCTGTTAGGCAAGCTCTTTACCACTGAGTGGCAGCCCAAGCCTCTCAAAATTTTAAGTCAACAACAAAAAGACAACACCAAGTTTTGTGTTGTTTTCTAAATCTTTTCTATAAAATCTACCTTAATTATATTTCAATACTATATAAGCATGGGGTAAGATAATGTATACCCCAGAACTTCACACTTAACAGCTCTTTTATGTATAAAAATTCTTTTTGTATGAGTTTGTCTGCATGTACGTGCAAGCCAGAGGCCAGCCTCAGATGGTGTGCCTCAGGAGCCATGCACCTTGGGTGTTTGTTGTTGAGACAGGTTCTCTCGTTGGCCTGGAGCCCTCCAAATAGGCCAGGTTGGCAGGACAATGAGCTCCAGATCTGCCTCTGCCTCCCTGGGATCACAAGCGTGTGCCTCTGTGCCTGGCTTCCTTACATGAGTGCTGGGGAGTGAGTGACTTAGAGTCTCACGCTGGCAAGGCACAGCTCCCCAAGCCCACAGCCTGTACAATTCTTTAATCCTGCCTGCCTGCCTGCCTGCGTGGTGAGGGAAAGTGAGGAGCAAACAATAAAGCAGCTGTGGAAACTGTCAGCCGGCCATCTACTTGCACAGCATGCTCCTCCCCATACACTTTTAAAGTTCAAAATTAATCCAAACAGGTTTAGACCAGGTGTAACAGTATAACACACCTGTAATTCCCAACACTCGGGAGGCTGAAGGTGAGGATTACAAATTCCTGATACAAAAATGGGGAACAGGGGAAGATAGGGGAAGAAAAAAAAATTTACAAAAAGAAAAGGCACTTATGTAGACATTAAAAAGAAAATCTACCATTAGATAGCTACATGTGTTTGTAGAAGGCACATCAAGGTGCAGTAGATTCACGTAAGTGTGCCATGTGACAAGTGCTGGTTACAAAGGTGACTAGGGTCCTTACTGCTATCACAACTGGGACAAGAATAATAAACTTTTTGGTCCCACCCGTCAATGGTAGCAGCCCTTGGAAGAGTGAACCCTGAATCTCACTGGGCAGCAGCACAGTAGAGCTGACCCTGGTGGTAGGGGAAGTGGGTATGCTGGCCCTGAGGGTGTGAGAGCAGGAGAGCAGGCCATAGCCCTTGCTGGCCCAGCAAGTCAGTGGGGCATTGGAGCAGTGCTGGAGAACAGGCATTGGAGCAGTAAATGCAGGAGAGCTGGCAGGTTGACCAGCTCGGCCACCACCCAGGCCCAGATCCAGGACTCTGAACTGTCCCACCCCAACATCTATCTACACCATCTATGAACTGCTAGAGCCTGTGAAGGGTTTGGGACTGCAGATCCAAAGCTGCAGGACCTCCATGACACAGGATAACAGCAGGAAATCTGGGAGGAATCCCGGTGAAGAGTCCGTATTGATGGTATAGCAGAAGCCAGAGGCCTCGAACCACACCAGTGACCCACTGCAATGAACTTCTGCAAATAAAGAAGTGTGGACAAAGGGTTTACTGTGTGACACACTGTGACACACCACAGCTTCCACATGACATTTTGTTTTGTTTTTATCTTTGTTTTTATTTCTTTTGCGGGAGAAAGTTGCAAGGGCGGAAGGTGGCTATGGAGGGACAGGGAGATGAGTGGGATTGGGGTGCATGAGGTGAAATTCACAAAGAATCAATAAAAAGTTAAAAATAGGGGCTGGAGAGATGGCTCAGTGGTTAAAGCACTGACTGCCCTTCCGAAGGTCTTGAGTTCAAATCCCTCCACATGGTGGCTCACAACCATCTATAATAAGATCTGACACCCTCTTCTGGTGTGTCTGAAGACAACTACAGTGTACTTAGATATAGTAATAATAGTTTTGTAAGAAGTTAAAAATAATAAGCTTTTGACATATATGTAAGAACAGTCATATTATAGCTATCTTTAAAATGTCAGTTAAAGCCAGACATGATGGCACATTCCTCTAACCCCAGCACTTGGGAAGTTAGAGGCAGGAAGATCTCTTTGAGTTTGAGACCAGCCTGATCTACAATGAGTTCATAAGAGACCCCATCTTAAAAACAACAACAACAACAAAAACCAGAAAGTGTCAGTTAAATGATCCACTTATGTCAATTTAGCTACTAGAGGGGGATTTTTATTGTGTTATACAATATCTAATAATAAATAGACATGTATTCTAGAGCTGTAATATCTATGTTACATAAATGAACAGGGTACAATATATAAAATTACATTCTAAACATGAGATGATCCATATCCTGCATGTTTTCCCTATAACCCCCTCCACAAATGACTGAAGAAGTAGAAATGAAGAGTAGCTTACACTCAAATTAGAAGAAATAATATAAATAACAATTGGGCTTGGTTGCAGGCCAGCATATGCCTACCATAATGTTCAATGTTCAGCACAAAAAGAAAGTGAACAGCAGAAAACAAAAGGTGCAAACGTTACAAGTGGCTTTTGGTTTGGGAAGAGTGATAAAGTGGGTAAGCGTCCAGTAGACTGGACAGTGGAAATGAAAAGACACACGTCATGCTCAGAGAAAGGAGAGCCAGGGTCAGCTATACTTCCACAATTGTAACAAGGCTGACCAGGAGCAATGTCAATAATTCTGTTAATAAGGTCAGCAACTCAGGTTACATTATGGGCAAATTCCTTCAAAGATTCAAAATGCCAAAGGTTACTCAGAAAAAAAAAAGGGGGGGGGGTCATTTTGAATAGTCCCATATATACCAAATACAATTAGTTTGTAGTTAAAAGCCTCCTCAAAAAAACAAAACAAAACAAAACAAACAAAAAATACCTCCAGGCCTACTTTGCCTCATAATGAATTTTTCCAAACATGATTTTTTTATTTTAAATTTTGTCCTTTGTGTCTTAAGTGTTTTGTCTGTGTGTGTCTATGTATGTGCACTATGTGCATGCCTTGTTTCCTTCCAGATCAGAAGGAAATATCAGATACAGATGCTTGTGAACCACCACGGGGTGCTGGGAACCAAACCTGGGTCCTCTTGAAGAGCAAGAGTACTCAACAATAACTGTTGAGCTGTCTCTCCAGTCCCTCTCTCAAAGGGAAAAAAAAAATCATCTAAATGAACTCTACTAGAAACCAGAAGAAAACAAAATCCCCAACCCCTTTCTGAATCAATGATTCATCATCCAAAGACAAAAAAGCTGGGGTCACTGCCACATCTGTGCAATCCTATAGGCAAATATAGCCCACCAGTATGTAAACGCCAGGAGCACCTATTACCTAGAAATGCAGTACTGACTTCAGAGCTTTGGGAAGCAGGGAGATGCTCAGAGGTTAGGGTGTTTGGTAGCTTGATGGCCTGTCCACAAGGTGTCCTCTGACCTCCACGTATGAGCCACATGCACTCCTCCATATTCACATACATAATAAATAACATAAAATGTATTTTCAAAATCTTAACAGGCTTTTTGGGGGGTAGAAATCTAAAAGATGATTCTATCTTGTGGGAAAGTAAAGAACCTAAAAGAATTTTGAAAAAAGCCAAAAAAAAAAAAAAAAGGGTGGGTGTCTATGGCTTCTTTTTTTGTTTGTTTGTTTTTGTTTTTCGAAACAGGGTTTCTCTGGATAGCCCTGGTTGTCCTGGAACTCACTCTGTAGACCAGGCTGGCCTCGAACTCAGAAATCTGCCTGCCTCTGCCTCCCAAGTGCTGGGATTAAAGGTGTACGCCACCACCGCCTGGCGTCTTTGGCTTCTTAAAGCCATAGACATTATGACCAGTTGTCACACTGATATAAACACAACAGATAACACAGACTTCAGAAAACAAACCCCACCTCATGAGGTCAAGTGATTTTTGATGATGTCGTAGCAATTCAATAGGGGAAAATAATCTTTTCAATAAACCATACGAAGATGGATAGCCATATAGACAAGGAAATTTCCAGAACTCAGTACTTATAAGCATCAACTTCAGCATTAAAGCTTATGTGGGAGCTAAAATTCTAAAACTAGAAATCAACCTAGGAGAAAATGTTAGTGAGCCTGGGGTTTGAAGCTTTAATGCAGGATCATATGCCTGCACAACCATAAACTGAAAGAAAAGAGTCAAATATTATTATTTTTTTTAAGATTTATTTTATTTATTATATGTAAATACACTGTAGCTGTCTTCAGACACTCCAGAAGAGGGCGCCAGATCTCGTTACGGATGGTTGTGAGCCACCATGTGGATGCTGGTATTTGAACTAATCACCTTCGGAAGAGCAGTCGGGTGCTCTTACCCGCTGAGCCATCTCACCAGCCCGAGTCAAATATTATTAAAGTGAATAATAATAAAAAACATTTCTAAAAACTATAGTAAAAATACAAGCCACAGACTAGAAATGGTATTTGCAAAACAAACTTGAGGTACATTTAGATTAGATACAAATGTATCTAGAATACATAAATACAGCTTTCAACTAAATTAAGAAAACTCAAAATTGAAACGCCAGAAAAGATGTGAT
Organism: Mus minutoides; assembly: GCA_902729485.2. Classification (NCBI taxonomy): domain Eukaryota; kingdom Metazoa; phylum Chordata; class Mammalia; order Rodentia; family Muridae; genus Mus; species Mus minutoides. The sequence continues at coordinate 120,495 of LR749615.1, forward strand.
CAGCACTTAGGTAAAGACAGTCTGAATGGCACCAAAGTAAGCACAGGAAAAGATGCTCACCTTTGCTAGTCAGGCTGGGAGCAGTCACATGGCTGTCATCCCAGCACTTGGAGCCCAGGCAGTACTGCCCAAGAGTTGGACTATATGACTCAAAAGTTAACAAAGATCCCCAGTCACTAGAGAAAAGGCCACACTAGTTTAGTTGCCTGAATTAGTCAACTAAAGCTAGTCATTTGTGAGTTGACAAATGAACTTACCCACCTGCCAAGCTAGACATCAGCACTTATATAGTCAGTCTCCTGACTGAGGCTCACTATGTGGAAACGAGTATACACTGGCGCAGCCACTCTGGAAAACAAGTCTGAAACCTTACCTTCTGAAACAGTTAAGTATATGTCTATACCTACACATGTCATTCCTAGGGATCTCTACAAGACAGACACAGTGACTTCTACATGGATGTTTACAGGTGACAACCACACTTCCGCCCCCGGGCAAATGGATGACAACTGTGTGATAACTATCCCACAACAGACTACTGTGCAGCAGTAAGGAAAGCAATCATCAACACACAATTTGACAGATGAATCATACAATCACTATGTTAATTTACAAAGTTAGAATATACTAAGCAAGCACAGGAAGAAAAAGGCAAGACTTGTTGCCAAAAGATGACAAAGAGACTGGAGAGGATACTCATCTCCTTAACCTCACTGGGGCAATAGCTGCATGAGTGGTCACAAGTGCCAGCTCAAACTACACACTTCAAACGTCCTTCATTAACTTTATTTTGATATATCAGGTTTTTTTGTTTTGGGGGGGTTTTTTTTTGGTTTTCGAGACAGGGTTTCTCTGTGTAGCCCTGGCTGTCCTGGAACTCACTCTGTAGACCAGGCTGGCCTCGAACTCAGAAATCCGCCTGCCTCTGCCTCCAGAGGGCTGGGATTAAAGGCATGCGGCACCACACCCGGCGATATATCAGTTTTTATAAGGTCAATATTCCTTCCCACTTTCTATACAGGATTTCTTTGGTTGTTTTTATGCAAAAGTTTTAGGAAGATTCCAAGTAACTGTCTTACATCAACTACAGGAAGCATTTTCTCCCAATACACAATGTCCACATATCCAATTGGTTTACTATTTGGAAGTACTCGCCCCTTCAGGAAACCAGAGGTATGCTACATGATGGCCTCCACCCTCAGTCACTAAGTTAAACAGTATTTACTTGTGGAATATTCAAACTTTCAGCACAAGGACACAAAAGAAAACACACATATCCATGTACTTTCCAAGACAATAACTACTGATAAAGGTGGTTATTTTACTAATGTATTCTCCAATGAAAAATTATGGCAAAGCTGGATAGTCTATTCATTTTTACTTGGGAAGCTGGAGGCAGCTCAGTGGTCAGGAGCACTGGCTACTTTCCTAGAAGACCCAGGTTCAGTTCCCAGAACCCACACAACTATACACAACTATAATGCCAGTTCCTTCTGGTCCCTGCAGGCTCTGAATACATGTGTAACACAAACATACATGCAAGCAAAACATCCATACATAAAAATACCCAGCCACATAAAATAAGAACAAATAAATCTTAAAAATAAAATTTTACTTAAGAGCATTCGATATTTTCACATATAATTCAAAAGCCATGTACGTAAAATGTATTTCAAATGTGTATCACACTTTCATTAAAATATTAGTCAAACCTGAGAATAGCAATACTGAATTTCACCTCTCCTCTCCCTTCTGCATTTCTATAGCCCCAACCATCTGTCTAGTAGCAACCACCATCATGACTCTTCATTTTCCCACTACTGCACCTACTAGAGTAGGCCTATTTGGAGGCCATTTCCCTTCGGGGGAAGAGAAAGCAAAAGCCGTCACTGTCACTACTTAGGAGGAATTTTCTGTTTGAGGTCATTGCACCTCCCAGATGGACTACAAGTTGAGGTTAGAAGGGAATGGGGCATGGTGTGCAGACGCTACAGCCAAGTGTGTATAGCACATGCACTCCTCTGCCTGCCAAGAGTCAGGTAAGTTTCTTACCAGTGAGGAAGAAAAACTGCTCAACAATCAAAACTTTAAAATGTGCCAGGGCAGTTGGTGGCACATGCCTTTTATCCCAACACTCGAGGCAGAGAGGCAGAGAGGCAGAGAGGCAGAGAGACAGAGAGGCAGAGAGGCAGAGAGGCAGAGAGGCAGAGAGGCAGAGAGAGGCAGAGGCAGGTGGATCTTTGAGTTCTGAATTTGAGGCTACCTGGTCTACAGAGCAAGTTCCAGGACAACTAACGTTATACAGAGAAACCCTGTTTTGAAAAACAAAACACCAAAACAACAACAAACTAATCCAAAAACCTAAAAATAAAGTTTTAATAAAGAGCCAAGGAGTTAAAGCTCCATTTTAATGTATCCAAACATGCTCCTGACTCAAATCTTCCAGACAGGGACCACTGAGACCATACACCCAATAAGTACTCCTTTCCTTCAGAATCCACCAATCACATCTAAGAGTCGTAAGAACTGTACTCTTTAAAGTTACAAAGAAAGCCCCAGAACAGAAGCAGAGAACAGAATAAGCACTGGAATGCTACTGACAGCAAAGGCTTGCCTTAAGCACAAGTAGACATTTATAAAGTAAAATCGGCTTTAAGTGAAATTAATGACTCCAAAGCAGTTAGAAAAACATGGGCCTCATTTAGGTTTATCATGTAGGCTTAATATTAAATTGAGATTGTACTATAATTAGAAAAAGAGATTTAAAGAATATATTTCTTTAGTACATAGTTTAAACCAACCTTTTAATGCTATAAACATACTTTTTAAACATATGGCTCAATAGTTTTACTCATTGCCAATCTTTAACAGCTTATCTCTGATAAATTTTAAGTTAGAAGAACCATTCAACAGTATCTTAACATAAAACCAGATAGTCATATGTGAGTTTTTTTGTGTCTTTGTTTTTGTTTTTGGTTTTGTTGGGTTTTTTGTTTGTTTGTTTGTTTGTTTGTTTAGGGGACGGTTCAAGACAGAGTTTTTCTGTATAGCGCTGGCTGTCCTGGAACTCACTTTGTAGACCAGGCTGGCCTCGAACTCAGAAATCTGCCTGCCTCTGCCTGCCTCTGCCTCCCAAGTGCTGGGATTAAAGGCGAGAGATTTTACAAAGAGAAAAAAAGACACTACTGGGTTTGGGCAGGTTCCAAATCCAGGAGTGTCTAAGACCAATCAAAGACCCCAAACCAAAAGTTGGGCTAAATCCAACTACTTCCTGTCTCTCTGACCAGCAGATTTTACTGTTCCTGTAAGTTTCATAGTCTCTAGCTTTTGCTTTGTGAGCATACAAGCATCACTGAATTGTCCCGTCTACTAGCAGGCACAAGGCGTCACTCCCCTCTAGTCTGCTGTTGCTGTGCAAGCTTGGAGCACGGTTGTTGGTGTTTACTCCTAGCTATAAATGGAAAGCACCAGCTAGCTCAGGTGATAGGGACGGACGGGTTACCTGTGATCTCACTGATGTGACTCAATTATAAACTTTAATTTCATAGGTTTAAAATTCAAGGACATTCAGAGAATTAGAAAAGCTGCCAGGTAGGGTGGTTCCCACCTGCAATACTAGCCAGCTCTTGGGAAGTGAAGGCAGAAGAAACAAGAGTTCAAGGCCATATGACATATTCCTGTCTCAATAAACAAAACAAAAGATGAGCTGCAACAAGCAAAGGCCAAGTGTGACAGAGGGTGTGATCTGTGGGAGAATACCTGCCCACATGGATATGTTTGACCTCCACCCGACAAAGCATAGCACTGACAATCTAAAGCCCTGCCATGTGCACATGATTGATGTATTTTCAAAAGGAGTGCCACAGCAATTTGGTGGGAGATAGTCTCCATTAATTGTGCTAAAACAGCTAAATAGGCATATGCAAATAAATAATGACTGTTGATGTCCACTGAACACTGGATTAGCTCAGAGTGCATTTCAGACCTCAGTAACAACAGTCTACTCCTAGCCTGTGTATTCCACACAAACGCACAAACCTTTGTAAATTTTTGTCACTTTGGTTCAGGGGAAAAAATCTTATAGGACACAAAAAGTACAGAATCAAAAATGAAAAAAAAAATTTAATTTGGACTTCATTGAAATTTAAAACATTTATTCTCAAAAGCCATTGTTTATGGCTAGGTGTGTGGTGTGCACCTGTAGTTACAAGGACAAGATTGAGAATATGAGACCCAAAGTGATACTTTACCTCAAAACCCAGCAAACAACAATTAATTGTTTATTAATATTTTATGTGTATGCATGTTTTGCTCACAGGTTATGTCTTTGCACCATGTGAGTGGATGGTGCCTGCAGAGGCCAGATGAGGACATTAGACTCTCTGAAACTGGAGTTATAAAGAGATGTAGCCCTCCATGTGGGTACTAAGATCCGATGAACCCAGGTCCTCTGGAAGAGCAGACAGTGCTTTTAACCACTAAGCCATCATCTCTCTAGCCCCATCTCCATTTTTAGGAAATAAAGACAAAAATGAGAACACCAACTATATAGTAGAAAAAGTATAAACTATATATCTAATGAAACATTTGCATCTATGACATAAAGAACTTTCAAAAATTAATAAGACAGCTCAATAAAAATTGGGAAGATCTGACTGAAAACAAAAGGAGTTCTACAAATGGCTAAAGAGAACAGAAGATGGCCCTTGCCTACCATTAACCACTTCACAAATGCTAGTAACTGTAACAGGACACAGCACTACACTTACAAAATGACTAATGTCGAACATGGACAAAGATGTCCTACACAATGAGCTAGAACTCTCACATGGCTGAGGACAGCTTGACAATTTATTAAAATTACACATTACCACCTAATCAGACAATCAACCTATTCTAGGTGCTTTCAAGAAAGAAAAAAATACCTTTAAAAAAAGGCTTTTGGACATTCATAAAAAATTTAAACATCATGGCTCCAGAATAGGGAGAAAAGCAAAGTTAAGTTCACCAGTAGGTAAGGAACACACCATTATATCATACAGAGGGATCTCTCCACTCAGCAATAAACACTCACCACACACACGCAGCACAAGGGCTTCGAAAGCTTATGCTATGTGAATCAAGTCAAACCTCTCAGACTCCATACAAAATGATCTATTAATCTGAAACTCTAAACAAGACAATAAGTTCAGTGACAGAAAGCAGACAAGTAGCTACCTGGGCCCCTGAGGGAGATACTAACTGTGAAGAAGAAGCCACGGACTTTCAAGACAATGAATGTTCCTATTCCCACAGCTGCATGTTTGTAAAATTAATCTGAGAATACTTAAAACTGGTGAAGCACAGTAAGTATTCCTATGAAGCAAATAAGGGGAGGGAGTTTGGGGGGATGTAATCCATAAAACTCAGTCAACATACTATTTTTCCCCCTAGTAGGTCTCATGCATAAAGTGATGTGCTAAGGTCCCTCAAAAGGAAGTTCTTTTTTGTTTTTTGGGGTTTTTTTGGTTTTGGGTTTTTGGAGACAGGGTTTCTCTGTATAGCCCTGGCTGCCCTGGAACTCACTCTGTAGACCAGGCTGGCCTCGAACTCAGAAATCCGCCTGCCTCTGCCTCCCAAGTGCTAGGATTAAAGGCGTGCGCCACCACAGCCTGGCGTAGACGGCAGCTCTTAACACCCCAGCCATAGCCTTCACACTCTGCAGACAGACACAACTGCCCCTTACTTTTGTCTGTTCATAATCTCTTATGTGCTGTATGTATTTCAATGGCTTTTCTACCCTAAGATCCCAGTACCTAGTCAGCTTTACATTGGTGAAGGGTTGGAAGGAAGCATGATGGCAGAGCATGAGTAAAATGTATGGAGACCGAGTTCAGTCTCCAATGCTCGCGCGCGCACACACACACACACACACACACACACAAAATAGGAAGGAAGAAAGGAAAGGAAACACTATGAAACTATACTTACTAGAACATTAGTTTAGAATCAGAAAACAAATAAGGCAGGAGGATCACAAATTCCAAGGCCATAAAAATAATTAATAAATAAATAAATAAATAAATAGCAGGTAATACTAATACTATATCACACATTCTTACAAGTTCTACATCTATACAAGTACATATGGTACATTACTCTTAAAGTTCAAAATATTTGCATGGGATTGAATTAACATCTGAAAGAATAAAACTCTTTTTTTAATTAGAATGTTTCCCCCAAATCCATTTCTTTCCCCACAAGCTCAAAGTACCCTGGGTATAGGAACATTCTGATAGTCCAATCTACTTCTAAGAAACTTGCAAGCCCAGTGTTCACTCCTGGAAGTTTCTCTGTAGACAGCAGCTTCCCTGCACCTCTACTGCACAGCCCAGCTGCCAATCAAAGGCCTCTTTTCCTTTCTCAAGTAAAAGAGCTTCAATGCCCAAAACACTGCTAAGGAATGTGGGAACCGGCTACAAAATTCTACTCTTGTGCTGAGTTTTCTCAATGCTGACCTCTGACCTCTACTTCCTTGCAATTGTTGCTCAAGTCATTTCCCATTTCTGAAGCTAGGTCCAGAGTCACATACCGCTCGTGTGGAGCAAACTCAGCGGCAGTGCAGGAAAGCCTCAGGGGAACACCATTAGGAAGGAAGTTAATATTTTCCATGATTTCCTTAAAATAGTCAAATAAATGTTACTGAGGAAAACAAGAATCCCACACAGCTAAGAATAGGTCCACTTTTATCCACTAAGCTTTTTAATATCCACCAGACGCACGTCCTTCTAAGTCAATTCCAGTGCAGAGTCTTTTCTTCTCTCCACCTTCACAGCAAACCAGAAGAAATTAACAGGAACACGAGTGTCTAGCAGCCCCTACCATGCGCTCTCTGTGCTGCTGGTAACAAGGGTACACTAGCTTAATTCCCTGGGGAGAAAGTAAGGAATTCCTAAGGCAGAGATAAACTACCAAATACAAACTGAGTGTCACATACTGCAAACAATCACAAACAGGAAGAATGTTTTAGATTTCAGATTCTGGAATGCTTTTAGGGATGAGAGCCAAGTCTAAACAAACAAACAAATTACATTTACATATAGGAATACACATGGCCTGAAGGAAATTTCAGAGAGCATTCTGAGTGGGCGTGCATTTGGTGCATGTGGTTTACAGTACTGAGCACAAGCTCTCCCACGAGTGAGGGAGCCACATGCTCCATCTCTGAGCCACACCCCAGCCATGTACCTAGGTTTGCCTGTGACCTCTCAGATGAAATCAGGTATAAAGTTTTCCACTTGTGGCAGTATATAAGCCCTCAAAATTAGGAGCATTCTGAATTTTCAGTTTTGGGCTTGGGGTAGCTAACTGATAACATTTGCTAATAGCTCCTATCAAAGAAAACTGGGGAAAACACTGGATCTTGGCCAGACCTAGGTCCTCATCCATATGCATGAGGGAGCTGGGTCACAGGAGAGAGCCACAACCTACCATGTACTCCTGTCAGGGATGGCCATGGAACCCTCTGCTGAACATGTAGTGGACAATGGGAATGCTGGGACAAGACTGGAACAACTGGCGGACGTGGTAACACACATCTTAATCCCAGCACCCAAGAGGCCCAGGCAGGCCTGGTCTACATAGTGAGTGCCAAGACAGTCAAGACAGTGAAAGCATGTCTTAAAAAATAAATTTTAAAAAATTAAATTAAAAAAACAAAAAAAACAAAACAAAAACAAGAAAGACTGGCACAACTCCACTGACCTCCCAAACAGCGTAGATTATATAAAACTGCTTCTAAACAGTATGAAAGAAACTCTCCAGTGTATAAACTAGTCTACACCTAGGCTAGCCTAAAAAGCTGCCATGTTTTCTTTCCTCTGCCTGCCCATGAATAAATGATCTAAGTGTAATTCTGAGTTGAGATGAGTTAGGAATCGATGGCAGTAGCCCAGGACCTCTGCCCTGCGGTTCTTTTAGCCAGATCTTAAAACTTTAATGAGTACAGAAAGAAGGGCCACGCAAAAACAACTTAGGAGAAGAGCAGGCTCTGGGAAGAAAACCCAGTGGAAAGGAAGATTCTGACCAAGAACAGTGGGAGCACAGAGATGGCAGTTAAGAGCAGCAGGGCACAGAGATGGCAATTAAGAGCAGCAGTTGAGTGCATGTACTGCTCTTGCAGAAGACCTGAGTTCTGTTGCCAACACCCATGTCAGCCTCAATTCCAGTTCCAGAGGATTGGAACACCTCATCTGGCTTCCAAGGTTACCTGCACTCAGATGGGCACATGCCCACATGCATGCATACAGATACAAAATTTTCTTAATTTTAAAAAAAAAAAAAAAAAAAAAAAGACTGCTCCTGTAGATCCATACCTGTCATTCCAACCCCTGGAGAGGAGAGGTAACAGTTCGGTCAGCGGCTACCACTGCAAGAAGAGAATAAATCCTACTGGGTAGTCTAATGCACAAAGGAATGTACAATCTTGTTTTAGTCTCTGAAACGCTGGGAACATAGGCAACACTACCACACCCTGCTCCAAAAAATTAAGAAGTTTAAATGTAAAGTTACCAAATTTATTTCTTTGCTATCACTATCTGATACAGATAAATATATTTTTCACCATCATGAAGCAGACAACATATCCATAAAGTGTGTTAATCTTACAAAGCAAGTTGGCTGCTTTCACCACAGCATATTCAGCAAGAATAAACCAATACAGAATCCCACATCCAACTCAGATGGAATCTTCCTGGAGTGGTAACAGCAACATCTGAGGAGGGACAATGTACTTTAATCTATCCGAAATGTCTTCTTTGGGGGGTGGGGGAGGAATCTGGAGCGAGCAATGGCTGAGCCGTTGAAAACTGGCTGCTCTTCCAGAGGATCCAGGTTCAACTCCCAGCAACCATGTGGCGGCTCACAACTTTCTGTTATTTCAGTTTTAAGGGATGACACCTTTACAGACTACATGCAGGCAAAACATCACTACATATGGAATATAGGTAGGGGTAGGTGAGTGGGTGGGTGGGTGGGTGGGTGGCTCCCCTGATTTTTGGAATTTCTCCTGCTTGTCAAATTGTGTACTGATCTTGAAAGCACTTTGGGAAGACAAAGAACACCACAAAGAAAATGCAAGTTCCTAGAAGTTGGGGATCCCTTCATTGCTGGGGTGCTGATGACCAACCCAATGTCTGTCTAGTGATCAACCACACTGATCCTCAATGAATGTTTGCTCAACTGAATACATGGAATATCTTCAGACCATGAAACTGGTCTAGTCCAGCTGAAAATAACCAGCAATAACTTGCCTGGTATTACATAAGCACCTCTCACAGAAACACACTATGAATATGTAACAACTAGTCCAGATCTAGTACTTCCTGCTGCCTGCCAAGGCTATTCATGTTCATTCAGAACATACACACACCTCAGAAGGTGAGTACTCCATGGTACCCACCCAAGCCGATGAGGTGGGTGTGACATGAGGGCTACAGCACTTGCCCAAGGTCAGAGGCAAGCCCATCATCTCCCAAGTGTGCTTAGTCTCTACAAGAGATAGGAAGGAGCCTGTCTCCTACATGCTTGCTCTGGCCAAGCTTTTCTCAGACTGTTCACAGATCTGCCCACTACTTAAAACAAAACAAGGCATACTTATAGTTGGAAATGGTGGGACACACCTGCAATCCCAGTATTAGGGAAACTGAGGCAGGAAGATGGTGAGTCCCAGATCACTTTGACTTATGCACTGAAAGGCAAAGTTCAAAGGCAATAAACACAGGCACAATTAGACAAGGGCAAGACCGCTGAGTCAGATGCAGTTGGAGCTGGGTCTGGGCTTCAGTAAAACTGAGTTAGCTTGATTCCGTCCTAAGTCCTTCACCATAACTGTTCTCCCCATTAGAAGCTGATCAATAAATAGGTTATATACATATTGGAAATTAATGACAATATGTCTTCCTTACATTCTACCTAAGAACAACAGCATATTAAAAAAGCACTGATGTAAGGACAATGTGGATCATTACACAATGTGGGAGCTAAACCTATTCATATGTGGCCATGAAATCAGCTCTCTGAAAAGGTTCCATTTATTTCAGTTCAAGACCAGGTCAAAAAGAGGGAACATAAAAATGAAGGTATCGAGACAGCTCTGCAGTTAAGAGTGCTTACTGCTCTTCCAGGGGAGCCAAGTGTGGTTCCCAGCACTCACATGGGGCAGCTCACAACTGCCTCTAAGTCCTGTTCCATGGATCCAATGCTCTCTTCTGGCCTCTGTGGACCCTGACACACGCACGCAGGCACATACACACATATGTGTGCACAAGCACACAAACACATATTTTAAAAAATAGTAATATTAAATGGAAAGGTATTTAAATAAGTACTTAGATTATAGTAAAAATAATACCTGGTAAATAAAATACTGCGTTGAGAACCTTTTTAAGAGAGTTGCAAGTAGGGAGAGAAGAAGGTAAAGGTGGGTAGCGGAGAGAATCTTTAAACTAAAGTTGTTCCCATTTAGTCTGAGGGAAGCCAGACTGAGGATCCTTGTTGGTGGCAGTCAGTCAGTCCTGGAGTCTCAATGCTGCTGTCTCTAATCCTAACACACTCTCTCCCACCTCCTGCAGCACTGCCTTCCACCACTGTTTCCTGTGGCTATCTTTTCTTGTTTGTTCTGGTTTTGTCCTTTTTAGGTAGGAGGCAGAAGGTAAAAAAAGAAATTCAAGAGTCTGCAGACAAAGATGCCTTATAACAAAGATACAGTGTCTTACTGCCTAAGCTCCCAAATGGGTCACTCATCCTCAACAGTGACAGCTTAGATGGCATTTGTTTATTTGGGGATCCCAAAAGCTTTTTTAAAAGCTGAACTTATAAGAAAATAATCATCATAGGAGGCACACAGACTGACTCTCACTGAGTGTGTCCTGAGGTGTGCCTTCCCCAACGTCCCCAGTGCACTCCTGCCTCCAATTCCAGGCCCGTCACAACAACCACCAGTGAGCAAGTGTCTGCCTAGAATCTGTTCAGCCATCAGATAAAAGACTGTTTCCAGGTCTAGCTTAGAAAATGGTACTACTGAATAAAACTTCATGAATAAACTTACCAGGGTCCAGTCTAACCTGGCTGGAGCCTGAATAGAGAGGTGCAAAAGGGGTGGAGACAATCCAGCTGGTACAGTGCCGTCTAATTTGTCCACACGAGGCCCTCCATTCTGTCCCAGCACCAAATAAACACGGTGTGGTGTTACACCTCTGTAATCCCAGCATTTAGGAGACAGAGGCAAAGAAGAAAGCAGTTCAGAGTCACCTCTGACTACACAGGCCATGCTGAGCTACCTGAGGCCATGGCTTTCAAAAGAAAAAGAAAAAAAAAAAAATCAAGACAAAAAATGAGATGTAACTACTAGATAGGGACTCACAAAATCTGTATTTAATCAAATAGAATATATTTAAAAGGTCCAGTGGAATGAAATATCTGGTAAAGGCACTCGCTGCCAGGACTGACTACTGAGTTCTAGTCCCAGAGCTCACACGGTGGAAAGGACCAAGTCCCACAAGTTGTCCTCTGACCTTCACACATGTGCCATATACACAAAGGAAATGTAAAAAAGTCAATTAAAAATTCAGGTGGCATTTTGGTATTAAGTATATTTAGTATATTAAGACTTTAAGATACCAGCAAAAAATTCTGAGGTGAACATGAGAGGGACATGAGCCAGTCCCACTTGTGGTTAAACAGAATTACTGAACCCTTGCCATGGGCCATGTGTACCACAGATAAAAGAGCAGGCCCCTATCTCACTGCAATGGGGCCTCTGAGAGTTAAGTCTGCTTAGATACAAACAGAAATCTTCACAACCAGTCAAGCAGTGCTGGCTTACAGGAAGTGCAAGAGGCAAGGGAAACTCTCAACAGCCTCCACCTGTCCCATGTGGTGCAGACAGATACTGGCCAGAGCAAGTGTCCTGGCTACTGTAATCGACGACTACAGGCCATCTCCAGCTCTCCACTCAAGCCAGTTTTCTAAGGAACTCCCATTACAATAAAGAGGATATGGCAACATATATGTTAGTTAGCTGATAAATTCACTCACTAAGGAACAATTTGTAACTACTGGGTATATCTAAGTTAAACCTTTATCTCCAATGGTACAGGCACAAGTCACCCAGAACTTGGACTGTCTTAGAGCCAGTCCCTTGAGAGGAGCGGCAGTGTGTGCCTGGATAAACAAACACTGCTGTTCTAGCACCAGGTCCTCCCAGGCACTAGGCCAGGCTGCCTTGGTTTGGGCCCCGTTGCCCAGCTTCCTTGTAGACTTCTGCTAGCCTGTTACCTCCCCTTCTCTTAAGGCAGACACTTAAATGCCTATCTTATGTTTTCAAAACCATTTCCTTTACAGATCCTCATTACTGAGCCTTTCAAGCCTTGGCTGCTATCTTCAATGCTTATCTCTGGGCTGGCACGCCTCTTGACAGGCTGCCATAGAGTCTGAGTGCAGTCCCACAGTGAGTCAGAACCTATCTCCACACCCACCTGGTGCAGACTCTTCCATCCTTCTCTATAGACAGTCTGCTCACAGGAAACAACCTAATGTGTGTATCTTCAAGATACTTCAGGACCAGAAGCAGGAAGAGAATGCCCCAAGTTCACACTCCCCAATGTAGCTGGCAAGTATTTTCCCTTCTTCCATCCCAGAGCTACCTACCAGAGGTTATCATGATGCAAATTAGTCACTGCTCTAAATTCTGCTCAGCACCTTTAGAAACACCCTGTCTAGGGTGGAGCTCTGCAGGGGTCAGGGCATGTGCCTCCAGGCCAGTCACCTCTGCAATCCAAGATCCTGGTGTGGTCCACCTCTCCTCCTGTGGACTGAGAATGACTATCCGAGTGCAGCTATGGCCAGAACTGAAATGTTGCCAGGAAAAGTGCTGCTGTAAGCTAAAAGTGCAAAGCAAGAGACTCGTCCTCTGGGGATACACTAGGAAACTTGCTTTCCTACTGGAACACTATGCAAGGGAATGGAATGAAAAGTTGGCATACACTATTCAAATAAAACAACACCTTAAAGCAATGCCTACTGGTTCACTGGGGTCCATCCTTAGCTCCACTCTGCCTGTGACTGTTCAGTAAGAAGAATAAAGGTACCGATGAACTATGCAATAACTTTATGCAGCTTTACTGAGTAAAAAAGGGTAAAAAGATATAAGCAGAGATGCAAGCCAAAGTTAAGAGTAGTGAAGACAAAAAAAAGGGCAAAATGTCTCTATGTAAAAAGTTACCAGACACTAACATTCCTCAACCTATACAAAGTGCCTGAGAATACAAGAAGCACAGGCACACCCATTTCAGTCAAGGAAAGTCCACACTTGCGAATTTCCACACAGGGAACTACATGGTGAGTAAATGACAAATATATAAGAGCATTCATCTGTGAACCTTTGACCTATTCAGCAGACAATAAATTTAGGCAGAAACCAGCCGGGTGAAATAAAAGGGGGTGAAATAAAAGGACACGTGCTCAGCTGACTGGGTCCCAGGGCTAGGGCCAGCAGAGAGGATGACAACTCAGACTGAGTTCTGCCACAAAGACAAAGCATCATTAAGCATTTTGACCAGCTTCCAACAGTCTGCCCTTCTGGGCCTGTAGCTTGTTTTCACCCTGGATGTGCAGTAGCAGCAAAGCAGAAGAAAGTAAAGCAGCAGCAGGTGCCACCAACACCTGCACACCTCCAAACCAGCCCCCCAGCCCCGCCGCCGCCCTCCAGCTCACTGACCTGCATGCAAGCCCTCTCAAGCCCTCTCTGATGCATCAAGTTTGTAAAGCAGCTGATGGGGGAGAGACAAGAGGACAGAGAATGACTGACTGACATCACTGACTCCCCATGCACTGGGATGTCTGCCTTAAGAGTTTTATCAGCCATGATTTAAACATATGAAGACAGAAGTCAAACACTGAGCCCAGAGATAGCTGCAGCAGCAACTATGTGAAATGACACGTGACAATGACATCGGTGGAAGCAGCTGTGAGAACCTAATTGTTCAGAAATGCACATAAATCATCCCGTCCATAGAAAGTGTACAGAGCCTTCGAAGAGGAGCCTGTGTGACCTACAATCTCAACACCTGCTAGAGAATCTCTAACTGCTGGCCCATGGCACACACTGCTGAAGGAAGGCCTGTGAGGAAACGGCCCAGGCACACAAACACTTGCTTTGTCTGATAAACAAGCAAAGGCAACAAATAAGTCAGTGTGATAAACGGAAGCAACCTTTAGATGATTTCTAAGAGGAAAAAGTCAACTGACAAATTTCCCGAAACTGTATTTGTGGTAGTCTTTTTTCGTAAGCTTGAAAATTTTGTAGAAATTAACAAACACAAAACCCTGAGAAAAATCTCAACATAAAAATGAGAGTTACACCTGGTTAAATAAATACCTCCAGCGGGGCGGGGGGGGGGGGGGGGGGGGGGGGGGGGGGGGGGGGTGCACGCCTTTGATCCCAGCACTTGGGAGGCAGCAGCAGCAGGCGTATCTCTGAGTTCGAGGCCAGCCTGGTCTACACAGTGAGTTCCAGGACAGTGAAAGCTATATAAAGAACCCTAACTTATATTTACAGAGGAAAATCTATACAAAATCAACATACTGAAAAGCAGGTTTACAGCCTTGCTGTTTCTAATATGGTTTCATGCATGCAGAGTAAGAAAATTCTCTATAAAAATCATACTTCTTTATTCTATAGAGGAAAATGTCTGAGGCAGAGGACAGAAGTGCTCCAAGCTGTTCATCTGTAGAGAACACGATAATGTCTACAGGCTTCCCTGGCAGGTTCCCGCCATTATCTCAATACCCTGTGAATGTGGTAAATCATGTGGGGAGCGGTAACCACTGACGCAGAGGAAACCAAGATTCTATTTAGATGCTTTTAAGATGGGATTTACTCTGACTGTCTGGGTGGGCTCAATACCTTGAAAACTGGAAGCAAGAAACAGCATGAGGTGGGGCAGGCTCACCGTCCTGTTGCTGGCCACAATGTGGCAGGAGAAACTAGTAGAGCCCAGTGAATTCTCCAAGTCAAAGCTGAGGCAAGGCGGAGACTGCAGACAGCAGGCAGTGAGGACTCCTGAGAAAACACACCAGGGCAGGGAGCTGCGGCAAGCAGCCTCAGGAATGGGGAAAGAGACGGCTCAGTGGTTAAGAGCACTGGCTGCTCTTGCATTAGACCACAGTTTGATGATTCCTGACAACCACATGGTGACTCATAACGATCTCTAACTCCAGCTCCAAGGGACTTGACACCTGTGGCTTCTGAGGGCACCCATATGTACACACACACATACACATACACACACACACAAAATCACTCACACACACACCTTAGAAATAATAAAAATAAATGTGAAAAAGTAACAAATGTTACTAAAGGGGTTGAGGGCAGAGTTCTCCACTGGGCTCTCAGCAAACTGCTGATCACACATGTACCTGAGGTAACTAAGGCTGGGGAAATAATTGATCAAAAAGACTCATGCCACCTTGTCTGGCATTCATGTGAGTCAGGAAGACCATCTATTCCAACCCATGAAACTGAAGAACAATAACTAAGCCCTATGACTCACAGAAAACTTAAGGGTAGACCAAAAAGTCATGCCTTGGTTCTGGAGAACAATCCAAACCTGAGGCGCCCAGCTGTAGACCTCAAGGAACCAGGGAAGCAGCTCAAAGGGACAGAGCCTGCTTATCCAAGGCCAGCACCACCAGAAACAAGCAAGCACAGAAGAACAAGAACAAGCAAGACCTCATTGGAGTGTAAACATTTCCAAGTCACTTTCCTGCATCTTCCACCATAGCTCAAAACAGTTACAAGGAATAAAGATACCAGCATCTTGTTGCAAGATATCTGATTGCACTGTGAACCTCAAGATTGTGTTATTTACTAAAACAAACACACAAACAAAAACTTCTTTCCAATTCTGGTGCAGCTCAGCCTTACTTAGCACACATCTTTAATCCGAAACAATGAAGGTAAAGTTAGTTTGGAGAAGGAAGCAGCCATGTTTGAAAGTGATGTCTAACTGAATGGCAAAGTGACAAATCAGAGAGAAATTTGACAGAAGAAGATATGCCCAATTGTCATGAGAAGAGCTAAAGAGAACAGTGCAGAGAGGGAGAAAAGTTTGTACTGGGACAATGGGACAGAGACAGGTTAAAGAGAAAGAACTAGCTAGACACAGGTGAAGACGGAATGAGCCAGAGAATGAGGAGGAGCCAGAAGATTAGAACAGATTGCCAAAGTTAATTTGAGGCCAAGCAGAGCCATTCAGGATTGGCAGAGAAAAGTCAGATTGAATCAGTCAGCTTGGAGAGGAGTTTGGGCCAGAACAGCTGAGTTGAACCAACCAGCTAGAGTTCAGAAAGAACTAGAAAAGGTGAGCTTATTCAGCAATAAGTTTCAGAGGCTGAAAACATTCTAGGCCTAGATAAGATTGTATGGAGACTAGAAGCTTCCAGGACTAGGCCTAGGTCAGCAGATGGAGGTAGTAAGCCTTGGAGATGCCAGTCACTATAGGAGAATAAAAAATACCATAACAGTACCTATCAATGTAGGCCTCCCCCACTCTCAGCACTCAGCCCTCAGCTACCCAGCACACAGGAAAACATACAAGAGCAGTGAGCCACAGCTCATTGAGAACTGACCAAGGTGTGTGCAACACAGTATATACATGTGTTCTCTGAGTTCATAAAGAAGATGGCGGCCTCTGGCTGTGGTGCAGACCTGCAGTACCAGCTTCTCTAGAGGCTGAGGCAGGAAGGCAGCAAGTTCAAGTCCTACCACAGCTTGAGTAAGTGCAAGGTCAGTTGAGAACTTACTAAAACACCATCTCAAAGCAGAAAGTTGAAAGAGTACATGCAAAAAACAAAACAAAACAAAACAAAACAACACAACCGAAAGAGTACATGCAAGACCCTGGACTCAGCCTTCTGTCCAAAAACCTAATTTTTAAAGTAGAAAACTGAGGCCCAATACCTGCTTGTGCCCACCATGCCCCTGCAGCTCCATCGTGCTCCAGCATCCACCCAGCATTTCCACATTCTACTTACACTTTATCAACTTTTCCAATGCCATAAAAAGTTGTTTACACATTTAAGTTTTATCAGATTAAATGAGAGAGAACTGATCTTAAGTTGTGTTTCCTAGCACACAAGTGTCTTTTACTGAGTCTATTATGTCCTTCAAGAATGCTTTTCCTGGTTCTTAGAGTTTGGTCTTCAGGCATTTGTTGTTGCTGCTAACACTAAAGATAGCTCCCTACAGTGTCGAACTATTTTAAGGCTACACTTGTTTAAAAAGCCACACTATACAGAGAAGCACACTGAGCAGGTGAAAATGTAAGCTGCAGCCACCAGCATGGGCAGCCCAGCCTGGGCACACCTCTAGGGACACTCGCTCAGTCTCAAACCGAAAGAAAAAAACTGATAGGTTCTCCAGAGGAAACAGTCTTAGGAGGAGCTCAGGTGGGAGACTGCCACTCGCAGTCCTTCATATGGCCCACAGCACTATCAAACTACCCAAGCCATTTCACCAGATAAAATGTAACCTCTACTCCTGATAATGCTTAAGACTGAAGTATTTCAGAACACTGTATCTAGAACATCTGATTTTAATCAAATCCTTCAATCATGCTTGGAAGTGAGACATCTAAGGCATCTCTACCTTAGGGACTAGAATAAAGCAAGGTGCCTTTTTAACTCCTTACATCTAGCACTGTTCTCAAACTCTAGCCAATGCAATCATTCATACAAAAATACATATCGATATTAGGTAGAGAAACTGATATGCTATTTAATCACTTGTACCTATAAAAATGCCAGTTTCCTATAGCACAAGTTAAAACACACACAGACACACACGTGCATACGAATTTTATGATCTGCAGCACAAAACAGATGCATGAAGATGAAATTCTAGTGAGCATACAATCGTTACCCGCAGGGCTTTGTGTGGCTTTTCAGGAATAACAACAAAGCTAGAAAAAGAAGAGTTGCAGATTTGACAGATTAAAAAATAATAGAAAAATTAAAAATAATTCCAAAACAAATAGAAGCTTGGAAAAACACTGTCTTTAATTAAGCACACATTTAAGTTAAAAAAAAAAATCAAATGTCAATGGGGAAAATAACAAAAGAAACAAATAAAAATAGAAACAGAAGCTGGGTGTGGTGGCACATGCCTTTAATCCCAGCACTTGGGAGGCAGAGGCAGGCAGATTTCTGAGTTGGAAGCCAGCCTGGTCTACAGAGTCAGTTCCTGGGCAGCCAGGGCTACACAGAGAAACCTTGTCTCAAAAAAAAAAAAAAAAAAGAAAGAGGAAGGTACAATAGAATGTGGGCTCTCATGGAAAGGAAGCAAATCGATCTTTCACCACTTATTAAACTTTATTTGATGATCTGTTTTTAGTTATAATCAATATAAATTTTTGTTTAATTTTTAAAAAAAAGAAAAAAGAAAACAAACAAACAAAAACAAACACCCCTCTGCCAGGCAGTGGTGGTACACACCTTTGATCCCAGCATTAGGGAGGCAGAGGCAGGCAGATCTCTTAATTTCAAGGCTATCCTAGTCTACATAGGGAGTTCCAGGACAGCCAGGATACACAGAAAAAACCCTGTCTAGGAGGTGGAGTGTGGGAGATGCAACTCCCAAAGTCAAGCTGTAAGCTGTAGGCATGGAAAGAGCTCACACATATCACACCACCTCTCCTTATGGAAAGCTAGAATCTTGAGTAAATTGTCATAAGTCCCTCCAGCAGTACTTGGGCCTTACACCACAGGTACACTCCAGCCAAGGCTAAACAAATATGAAGCAGAGAGGGAGGCTGTCATCATGTGAGGACTGAATATGCTGAGGTCTGCAATACAAACAGCACCACACTGGAGAGCAAGAAAGGACTCAGGAAACCTGAACAGCTACCAAGCAGGAGTATCAGGGAAGCATGTTCAACTGACACACAGCCTGAAAGCTCTGAAAACCACGTGTGTAAAGAGGGCATCAGTTCAGAAGCACTTTCTCTACATTCTGGGTCACCTTGAATGGTCACTGTTTTATGGCTTCTCCCTCGGCTAGCTTAGATTCAGGTGTGCTGCAAAGGTCCAGGTCCCAGAGACAGCGCCCCTGGTGCAATGAAGAGCGGAGAGCTGGGACCTGTGCTCTTGGTGTGTCCTGGACACGTGCTCAACAGCTCTGCTCTGCCACAGCCTCCCACCATGCTTTGCCACAAACGTAAGAGCAATGAGTCTAAATGGCCAGGGACCAAAATGTCCATAGTGTGGGCCAAAATAAACCTTTTTATCTATAATCTCGTTATCTCAAGTATTTGTATTTGTTAGAGTAACAAAAATTTACACCAATGCAGAACTCGACACATGCACACATGCCTGCACAAACACAGAGGCCAACTGTCCCACTATGTCACCTCAGGCTGGCTTCCAATGTGAACTTCCTACCTCAGCCTTCTTAGTGCTAGGACTACAGGCATTCACCACCATGCCTGGGTGTGGTGAACCACTTTAAAGGTCTAGGACTAGTGATAACACATCCTAACCTCAAGATACTCTCTATCAATACATCCAGATGCAGTCAGGAAAGAATTACAAAATTCAGAAATGTTCTCTTATAAGAATCTATAGGATTCCAATAAGACTGGATTGAATCCCAGCCTCTATCTTCTTTTCCACATCTCCCTCTTTGGCATGATTCTTAATAACCTTCTCAGAGGCCCAGACAATAGCCCAAGCAAAGCTCCTGAGCAGTAACTGAAGCTACTCAACAAAAAGTAACTCCCTGCACCTAGAACGCCACTGTTGCCTGCTGGCAGTGCTAACCACAACTACTCATACAAAGTAGCTCCCTGTATCTAGAACATAACCATGACCACTATTGCACCCCCAGAAAGAAACCCTCTGCATCTAGACCATGCCCTGGCCTGCTGGGTGCTGACCACTCCACTTGCTAACCAGGGAGCAGAATTTCAGAGGAACCTGGATCCACGGCAGCATTGTAAAAAGTGGTCCAGCTTTACCTGAGTGCTGCCTGAAAGCACCCCAATCTACCAATTTTGGAATGACAAACTGTATCTCTAAGCATCTAAAAGTGCAGGTGAGATATGCAAAGTACATCTGTACATTAACAAACTCCCTCTAAAAATGTATCACTCTCTTAACATCATTATTCAACCAAGAAAACCCTGTCAGCCCTTACCATGTCTTCAGTACAGACTGCTCCCACTCTGTCAGTTACACTGAAGTTACCTTACACAAACGCCCAAACCTTACCGCAGAGGCAGTTTTTAGATAGTGCATTCTTTGACACAAATGTAGTATTATAGCTATATCGGAAATTTATTTTTTTAAAAAACATATCTGCCAGGGCTATAGAGATAACTCAGCAGTTAAAAGCACTTTCTGCTCTCCGAAATGATCCAGATTTAGTTCCTTGCTTCCACACCAGGTGGCTCCTGACTGGAACTGCAGCTCCAGGGGATCAGACACCCTCTGGCCCCTCAGGCATCTGCATGCACATGGGGCACACAACCTGCAGGCATCTCTCCTCTCTGGTCCCCAGCCCCTGTCCATCTCCCTCTCTTCTCTTTCTCACTCTCACTTTTTCTCCCCATTTTTGTTTTTGTTGGTGGTGGGGGTGAGGTTGTTTGTTTGCTTGTTTGTTGAGACAGCTAGATAATGTCTCACTATTAGCCCTGGTTGGCCTAGAACTTACTATGTAGACCAGGCTGGCCTTGACTTGTAGTAATCTTCCTGCTTCCATGGTGTACACCACCATGCCCAGCTCATCAAAGGAAGCACTAACAGAATGAAAAGGCAGCATGTAGAAGAAGAGACCATATTTGCAAGTCATCTGTCAAATAAAAGTTAATACCCTTAATATGTACAAAACTATAACAAAACAAACCCCCCTGATCAAAGCCTAGGCAAATGACTTACCTAGACATCTTTCTAGAGAATATGAACAAATGGACAACAAGCACATAAAAAGATGCCCACAGATCTAATATCCAGAGACATGAAAATAAAAAACAAAATAGCCTATTATCACACACTTTCTACGATGGTCACTATTCAAAACAATAAGTGAATGAGTGAATGAATGAATGAATGAGTGTGTTACCACCAGTGTGTTGAAATTAGTACCTTGGTATATTTGTAAAATAGTGTGGCTACTACAAAAAAAAGTGCATTCACTAAAAAATTAAAAATTAAACTAGCATATGATGCAGAAACTTGTTTTGGGTACACTTAAAGAAGTGAAAGGAAGCTCTTGAGGAGATATCTGCACACCTATCCTCGTGGCATGATTCATAAAACCCAAAAGGCAGAGACAGCCCAAGTGTCCACGGATAAAGGGGACAGATGAAATTAGGAGGTATGTCCATATTAAGGAGTGTTACTCTACCTTTGAAGGTTAAGAAACCACAGACGGGGCTGGTGAGATGGCTCAGCGGGTAAGAGTACCCGACTGCTCTTTCGAAGGTGATAAGTTCAAATCCCAGCAACCACATGGTGGCTCACAACCATCCGTAACGAGATCTGGCTCCCTCTTCTGGAGTGTCTGAGGACAGCTACAGTGTACTTACATATAATAAAGTAAAATAAATCTTTATTAAAAAAAAAAAAAAAAGAAACCACAGACAATGCCGGGCGTGATGGCGCACGTCTTTGATCCCAGCACTTGGGAGGCAGAGGCAGGTGGATTTCTGAGTTGAGGCCAGCCTGGTCTACAAAGTGAGTTCCAGGACAGCCAGGGCTATACAGAGAAACCCTGTCTCGAAAAAAACAAAAACAAAAAAAAACAAACAAGAAACCACAGACAGTTTGGTGTCTGGAAGAGGAGCACAGGGTCTAACTAACCCTGAGTAAACAGCTGGGCAGTGCATGCTTGCAATCCTGCTTCCAACAGTGGGGGCAGGCATCATCTAATCAGCAAGACCCAGGACCCTGGGACTTGTGAGAATCATTGTCTCAAAGCACAAGATGGGGAGGGGGGCATACTAGTGCACACTCCCAGCACTCAGGAGCCAAAAGCAGCCTGAACTCTGTGAGTTTGAGACCAGCCTGTTCTATATAGTGAGTTCCAGGACAGCCAGAGCTACATAGTGAGACCCTGTCTCAAACAAACAAAGAAAAAAAAACCAAAACAAAACAAAAATCAAGATGGGGAAACTAAGGATAACACCTAAGTCGTCATCTAACTTCTACACGCACACATACACATGTGCCCACATCCACACACATACATAACTGCACATACTTAAAAAAAAAAAAAAAACAGGCTAGAGGGTAATAGAGTAGAAAAGGCAAATACTGTGTATTCTCTACCATATATTGTGTGTATTCTCTACCATATACTGTATAATCTCTACTATATACTGTATATTCTCTTCTATATACTATGTATTCTCTACCATATTGGCATCAACAATACAGAGTACTGAAATTCCTGCAAGTGACAGAAAAGCAGAGGGGAAGGAGGGAGAGGGAGGGTTGTGCAAGAGCAGATAGTAACAAGGTAACATGACATCTGTGTATGAAAATGTCATAATGAGGGCTGGTGAGATGGCTCAGCCAAATCCCAGCAACCACATGGTGGCTCACAACCATCTGTAACGAAATCTGACGCCCTCTTCTGGAGTGTCTGAAAACAGCTACAGTGTACTTACATATAATAAATAAATAAATAAATAAATAAATAAATAAATTTTTTAAGTGTCATAATGAAACCTATTATTCTGTACACTTAAAACTGAATAATAAAGAAACCAGGCTGAACATGGCTGAAAACAAATCTTATCCCTGCACTCAGGAAGCTGAGGCAGTAAGACTGCTGAGTTCAAGTCTAGCCTGGGCTATAAAGATTCTGTCTCTTTAAAAAAAAAAGCCACACATGATGGCATATGCCAAGAATCATACCTATTCCATTTGGGATGCTGAAACAGTAAGGTTCCAAGTTCAAGGCTTAGCTAAGTTACCTAGCACACTCAAGTCCAACCTAGGCAACCTAGAGAGACCCTGACACAGTCAAAATACAAGTTAAAAAGAGCCAGGGTACGGCTGAGTGACAGGGCCCTTACACAGCCCCACCACGGCCATGGGTTCAATCCCTAGTAATGAGGAAAGGAAGGAGAACCTGTGGCTGCCTGCCTAGGGGTCCAGCACTAAAGTCTCCAAAGGAGGTCCTAAGTCTGAGGCAGGCCTGGCCCACACAGGGAGAAATGGAAATTCCCACACATGCTGCAACACAAGCTTCACAGACATTATGCCAAACAAAATAAAACAAGCCAAAAAGACAGTGCTGCGGGAGTCCACTTATATGTTACGCAGCTCTCATCAATTCAGACACTGTGGCCAGGATGGGGAAGTAGTGGAGAGAAATGGGAGTTGTTTATAGGCAAAGGGTTTCCAATGATGCTTGATGAATGAGTTCTGGGGACCTACTGCATAACATGTGAATAAATTTAATGTAAGTGAACTGAACGCCTAAAACGATTAATAGGATAAATTTTGTGGGATTTCATTACAAAAGGACATACAAACAAGCTTTACACTCTTATCATGACAGAACATGTCAAGGGTCCTCTTAGACCTTAGACATTTTTCAAACCTTTGTCCCATGTATGGTAGCAAGCTGAATGAAGCAAAGTGAAGCTTCGCAAATGTCTATGTAAGAAAAACCAAAGCACGAGAACCAAGCTTCTGCTGAAACCATGGGCTTCACACTCATGACTAAAAGAGATTTCCTTCTCTAGTTTCCTAGCAAAGCAAAATCTCTCTGACCAGGCTAGAGAGATGGCTCAGCGGTTAAGAGCACTGACTGCTCTTCCAGAGGTCATGAGTTCAAATCCCAGCATGGTGGCTCATCTGTAATGAGATCGGGTGCCCCCTTCTGGTGTGTCTGAAGATAGCTACAGTGTACTTATATATAATAAATAAATAAATCTTTTAAATATATATATATCTGGCCATGGTGGCACCTACCTGCAATCCCAGCACTCAGGAGGCTAAGGCAGGAGAATAAGAAGGTGGAGGCCAGCCTGGGCAACACAGTTAGGACTCTGTCTCAAAGTCAAACAGTGAACAACACAGCAAATTCTACTACTCTCAGCCTTTGGATTCTCTTTAGTACGTTTTAATCTAGGACAAACTTCCAAGAATAATGCCCAGGTCTAGACCAACCTGTCATTCCAAAAAGAGACAAGGAGTATTTACAGATGCAATAATGCTTAACTCAAGCAACAAAAACAGGCTTCTAACTCATGAAATACAACAAGTCAGTAGCTACCAATAGCAAATATTCAATACTCTAGACTATCCACTAATAGGAAAGTTTCTTTTTAAGAATTCTGATGATCCAGAATGGGCTATGAGCATTTTAATGTTTACCAAGTTGACAGAATATGACTACTGAAATTCAAGGAATTAGCTGGGTGTAGTGGCACACAGCTTTCATCCCAGCCCTCGGGAGGCAGAAACAAGCAATCTACTCCAGTTCAAGACCAGTCTACACAGCTAGTTCCATGACAGTCAGGGAGTGACCCAGTTGCAGAAAATACAATGACAAAACCAACTAGCTGGTGCACTGACATGCTTGCTCTTTGTCCAGTGAGAACTTAGCATGCCACATACAAGCATGTGTGCTCACTGGGAACCACATGGTTCGGGCTCAGTTAAACAATGCTTGCAGGGAATCCTAGCCTTACCAGTTACCAGCTATTATCTGAGTACTACACCAGTCTCACTATTTTGAGGATCTGAAAATGTTAAGTCCTGGAGTCAAGGCAGAGATGGTCTATTATTTATTTACTTTAATTATGTGTTTGCTGTGCATCTGTGTGGGGTGCTGTGCATGAATGCAGGGGAACATCCGAGCTCACAGGGGAGGAGTTACGGGCAGCTGGGAGCCTCCCATGTGGGTGACTGAAACCTAACATGAGTCCACAAGAGCATACACATTCCTAACCCTGAGCTATCTCTCCAGCCCCAAGAGTGAAGGGTCAGATAAGTATAACAACTCATTCTAGTCATAAGCGGAAGAAACACATGGGAAAAGAAAAATGGTGTCACCCAATATCCTACTGTCATGTCACGTTTCCTAAGAACAACTACATCTGAGGATTTTTACCTATTTTTGACTCTAAACTCCAAGTCATCAGTTTTTAAAAAAGAAAGGAAGGTGAGATCATTTCATGCAAATCTTCATTCAGAACTATGTCCGTGCTGCATGCAGGTGCCTCACAGAGAGTCTAGTCCAGGTGAAGGAGGCTGTGGGATCACTTAATGACTGCTGATATAAAATGAATGAATAGATACCACATGCTTGAAAAGCACAGGACTGCACACGCCCAGCAAACCCGTGGGAGGCAGGAGGCTGTGTACCAGGCACCCTGAGCTGAACAATGGAGGTGGTAGGAAGAGCTGCAAAGGAGGGGTCCCAGGCATTGGCATCACCTAGTAAAGGGTCAAGACTGATTTCAATGTGGCCGAAGAATAACACGACACTAATAACAACTGGGAAATGGAAGGCAGTGTAAGCTAATCCTGCCCAGACTTTAGTGTATGTTGTTGGCCAGACACACAGATGCAGACAGACACCATCCAACTGGCACATGCAGAGCAGTGACAGCTGGCTAGGACACAGTAACAACCAAGAAGTACAAAGTCCATTCCTCACATAAGGCACAAGCTGCTTTCAACAGAGAAAATAGAGAATTCACACCCCTTGGTTTGGCAAACCAAAAAGAAAATCTCAAGCCACAAGGGAGAGCATTTCTAAGATACTGAGAACCCAGTAAAAACAAATTTCCTGTGCTGCCAAGAGGAACATGTTTTATCAAGAGTCTGGGTAACAAATTAGATGATTTTACAACTGCCTCCAAAGCTCATCTCTTCAGAGGGGCCTATGAGGACTCACTGTAAGAATTTACAGGGAGAGCCGGGCGGTGGTGGCGCATGCCTTTAATCCCAGCACTTGGGAGGCAGAGGCAGGCAGATTTCTGAGTTCAAGGCCAGCCTGGTCTACAAAGTGAGTTCCAGGACAGCCAGGGCTAGACAGAGAAACCCTGTCTCGAAAAACCAAAAAAAAAAAAAAAAAAGAATTTACAGGGAGAAAAACTGGAAAGAGGAGAAGGTGCTTATCAGAAAACAAAGGGCATACTTCCCCACTATAGGACTCCAATGTTTCTGACTACTAAACAGCTTTTAGAAAAAGCAAAACAAGCTACTCATAGAGTGTTCATTCTGTATCACCCTATTTAACAGGCTCTAAATTAAAATGTAGGCATTCCACCCAGAGGACAAAACACTTCACTCTCCTTAAAATGTAGCTTTACATTAGAAAGTGCATATCTCTCTAATCAATTCTATGAGCCCAAGACAGACAAATCACTAACAGGCTTTTATCTCCCTTCTTCAGGCCTTCAGTCCTGAGCATTGGGTTCTTATGCTTTGTATAGAGAATACCATTTTCTGTATATGACACAAATACAGCTGAAAATAAAAGTTATGCACGAAACCATCACACAAGGGCAGAAAATAAATAAATAAGTGTCTTAATAACACTACAGACTTGGCCTTGCCTTTAACTACCAATTAATGGAAACACACAAGGCCTTCAGATTCAAACTGTCACTGAATGAAGCAGTCCAAAAATCAGCCCCAAGCTTTATTTACTAGGTATGTAAATGGTAAGTTTAGAGTAAGTCAAAAGGCACCACACCTTCCAAAGTCCACTTTACGATGAAATGAATAAGATACTGTAAAAACTTATCAGCTGGGCATGTGAGGTGGGGGGGTTTGGCAGTGAAAGTGCTTCTGCTCCTTCAGAGGATCAGAGTCAGGTCTAAAGACCAGCATCAAACATCTCACAACCATCTATAACTCCAGCTCCAAGGGATCTTACCCCTTCTTCTGTCAAGCACAGGGCATTCATATAGCACACAAGCTTACAGGCAGGCAAAACATTCAAACACATAAAACTTAAGGGAAAAAAAAAAAGCTTGCTTACCATAATGCCAGACTTATAACTCAAGATTCCATTAAAAAAAAAAAGCTGGGCATGGTGTCGGACACCTTTAATCCCAGCACTTGGGAGGCAGAGGCGGGCAGATTTCTGAGTTTGAGGCCAGCCTGGTCTACAAAGTGAGTTCCAGGACAGCCAGGACTATACAGAGAAACCCTGTCTCGAAAAACCAAAAAAAAAAGATTTCATCAAAAGTCATAACATATATGTACCTTCACTGTGCAGGTACATACATATTTTATTACAGAGAGACAGACAGAAATAGACTTTCTGTTTTCAGTATGTAAATGTTACTCTCAAGAAAACTTGAGACACTAACCAAGTTAGTTATCTATAGTAATTATAGTAACTTTATGTCTGACAACTATCTCAAAGTCTTTACAAACATTTAAATGCAATCAAAGGTCCCTTTCCTCTGGACCAGAGATAACATACTTCACAGATCAGTTAAGATGCATGCTAAGATACCCGTCCTATCTTAAGACCAGGAATGGCTCATGTAGTCACGTGGTTCAAACACTCAGAACCCCATCAGGCGATCCAGCTTTGCCTGCAGCTTTCCCTTAGGAGACAGTGACTTTTATTTTGTCTTGATTTTCTAGGAAATTCTACTGCAATGAAGGAAAAAATATACAAACATACAAAATAACCAGAGAACTACCACTGAATTTGCTGGTAGATCCCTTCTTGGAAAGGTCAAACTATATTACTTGACACATATCATTATAAGTCTGACCAAACTTCCTGAAAACAAAAACAAAAACAAAAAACAAGAAACAAAAACCAAAAACCTCAACAGCACTGGGGCAAATGTTACATTAGTGCCACATCAGAGGCCAAAGATATTATGTCATAGTCCTGGGTGAAAATCAATTCCATTTTCTCTACTTATTCAAAATAAAAGCATGACTGGAATTTGATCTAGAAGCATGTTTTGAGGGTAGAACATTTATTGAGAGAGTTTTTGGAACGTTTGATTAAAACCATACCTATTTATGAGAGACTAAGGCATATGATCTATATTAAAATAATTACTCCTAATATCTTACTTAAATAACTATTTGGTCCTTACAAATTGTTCCCCTAGATACTGTATAACCACAAAGGATGTCTGATTCAGCCAGGCCCAGTGGCTGATTCAATCACTTCCTTTCATACTTAACACCCTGGCAGCTATTCTACAGTCTCAACCATATATATATATATATATATATATATATATATATATATATATATATATATATAT
>LR749615.1:148901-177281 GCA_902729485.2 Mus minutoides
GTGAGACCCAAAAGCACCCAGCTAGGCGCCTATACCACACAAGGCAATCAATAGCAAAGCACCCAGCTAGGCGCCTATACCACACAAGGCAATCAATAGCAAAGCACCCAGCTAGGCGCCTATACCACACAAGGCAATCAATAGCAAAGCAAAGCAAGTGCCCCTCTAGGTCACAGTGAAGCACACAAGTACACTTGCCCATTCAATTATCAAACTATAAAAGGTTTACTCAACACACATGTGCAAATGTTGGCTACCATGGCCACCCATAACAACACTAAACTAACAGGGGATCATAAATAATAGAATTATAACAATCCCAGGCCTAACCATCTTAAAGCAGCATTTTAGTTAGTTAGTTAGTTAGTTAGTTTTTCAAGACAGGGTTTCTCTGTGTAGTCCTGGCTGTCCTGGAACTCACTGTGTAGACCAGGCTGGCCTCGAACTCAGAAATCTGCCTGCCTCTGCCTCCCGAGTGCTGGGATTAAAGGTGTGCACCACCACGTCCGGCTCAAAGCAGCATTTTTTAATGCTTAAAATAATCTTGCCTCTGCCAAATCCCTGCTTGCGTGTTAACCAGGCTGACTCTGTTTAAAAGAGTTAAATGAGAGAATATATGTTTCTAAGGAAAGTAAATAATAAACTGACACAGAGTTGCACTTTAAGGCAGCTGCCAGCCAGTAACAGCGACTTTATAACCATACAGGAAAACAAAAATAATCTAACTAGTTTTTTTCTTAGGAAAAAAAAAAACAGCATTCACTGTGAATTAGTTCATAAAGGCTCTGTGACTGCTCACACTTCTCCTTGGGCTCCTGTTCAGAAACAGGTAGTCCAGAACACCACCACCCCCAAATCAGTCTTGATCTTCAAGATTGCAAAGTAATTTCTGATCTTGTCAAAGTACCACCAGTTTTACAGCCTTACAATATTAGGGGAGTTATTAATCTGGAGTGCGGCTTCAATTGTGAGTTACAGGTGAAGGGTGTGCAAGCTGGGAACTTGACATTCGTTTCTAAGGGCTCACACATCAAAGAGAAAGGCGCCGAATTACGTGAGGATATTAAAGCAGAAATGGAAACCGGCTTCCAGTAGCTTACTAGAGGCAAATGAGAGTCTATTTAGGGCTAACAACAAACGATCCTCCATACCGCAAAGGGATAGTGAAGAAGAATACTAAAGAAACAAGAGCCTCTTCAAAGAGATGTCCCAGCAAATAGAAATTTTATTAGCCGTGTATTGAAGCCTTTCCACCAGTCTCGCTTTTTTTTTTTCTTTTTTAACCACCGCATTTTAAAGTGAGCTCGGTCAGCATGCCCAAATTAAAACCTGACAAAGGGAAAACAAGAAAAGCGTCCCGCGATCGACCTAGCAGGAGCCACCAAGAAGCCTAAAAGCCGGGTGCCTCCTCGCATAGCGGGCCAAGTGGCAAGAACCTACGAGAGAGCTCGGGAAGTTTTATGGGCACTGACAGCAGACAAGGCAAAGACCGAGACACGGTGAGAGGAAGGAATCACCGAGCAGCGGCAGAGCCGTAGCGCGCGGCCGACACGGCAGCTCGCCGAACCCCGTCCGGAGGGGGCTCGACCCAGCAACTTCGCGCCGGCGCCCGCCGCGGGCCTCCCTCTGCCACCCGCCGCCCGCAACCCACCTTCCTTCTCGGCCCGCGCCGCGGCCACCACGAGGGTCATCACCAGGTGCAGCGCTCCCAGGAGGCCGGCGGCTGTGCTCCGAGGACCCCCGCCTCGGCCGGCCGCGGGCTCCAGCCCGGCCGCGAAGGACGTGGAGGCGACGGCGGCGGAGGCTGCTGCTCCTCCCGCCCGCTTCCCCATCCTGGCGGGCCGGGGGCCGCCGAGCTCGAGGTCCGGCGCGACCCTTCTCCGCGAGGCGACGGCAGCGGCGCGGGAGCCGTGGTCCGGGATGTGGCCGCGGTGCCGGAGGAGAGAGCGGTTGTGGGCCCAGGGCTCGGGCTCCCGGCGTGGGTCTGGGTCGGTGCGTGCGTGGGAGCGAGAGTGTCAGTCACAGCCTAGACATCGGCATTGCCTACAGCCGGAACGGAGAGGCCGCGGGTCAGGCACGGCGGGCGGCCATACTGGAAACGGGCAAGGGCCGTGGGCCCCGGCGCTGGCCTCTGAGGGGCGGGGCGGAGCGCAGGGCCCGCCCCCTCCGTGCCAACACCTGGGCCGCCCGCCGGCTCCGTGTTCACCGTGGACTCCGTGAGCTCCGACTCCTCGCCCCACCCTCAGAATCACACGGGCTTCACCGACCGGAAGGGCCGGGGAGGCCAACCGCACCCTGTCACCCCCACACGGCCCGGGAGAAAGAGGGAGAGGGACCCGGGCCGGCCAGGAGTTAAGATGGCGGCCGGAGCTTCACGAAGGCAGAGACGGCAGTCGCGTGGGAGGCGGGGTAGCCACACCGCGCAGCCGCTTTGGTGCGTGGGCGGGGCCCGGCCGCGCCTCCGACGCTGGGACAAACCCAGGGCTATGTCCGAGCCTTCCAGAGGGCAGAGTGCGTATCCGGAGCCCAGCGCCGACAGTCCGTGCCAGTGATTTCTCGGGTCGCACCTCTCCCCCTCGGTGGCTTTGACGTGGGGAGTGTTCAGGGTCCGATTAAATTTCTTGCAGTGCTTCCTTGAGAACGGGACCCGCTCTGTTTACGTTTATGTCTTCCAAAGCGTACCCAAGAGGGACTTAATGGAACCCTCGTACCTACCTCTTGTTCACAGGAAGCCCTTTTTATGCTGTTTCTTTGCTTGCATGTATTTGGAAACTTACCATGTGTGCAAAAAGCATCAGTTGGGGTGGGGTGGGGGAACAAGGCGAGGTGTGCCAGAAGCCAGACTGGGTTTTCTCTGTCTTGGAATGATCAATATGTTTCTATGCTCATACTCCTTTCAAAGGCCAAAATCAAACATGGTGTGTCTTAGTATCCTGTAAGAAGCACCTCATGTTAAAGTTTGAGTGTGTGTGTCTGTCTACTCGCTACAAATCTTAATCTAGGCCCTTTGGGGAAGGGGAAGGAAGGATATTGTCACAGTTTGGTAGCCTGGTCACTTCCCCCAGAGCCTAGGCCCAGGTCTTTTTTTTTTTTTTTTTTTTTTTTGCTTTTCTTAGCTTTTGGTTGAGGTAGTCGACCTATTTAAAAGGCTACATTTGCCTATTGCATGTCTTAGAACAAGCTAGAAAAGAAAATGGGATTTCAGAAAACCTTTTTTAAAAGGTACTCAATGTTCTTCTGCTGTCGTCCTGTTTGTGAGGCAAACATGTAAATTAATAATACATTTTGAAGGCGTCCTCACCCCTGATGGCTTTTGGTTTGCCCCACCCCCACCCCCAAGGCATTCAACTTCTGTAGCAAAGGTTGACCTAGAACTCATTGTGAGCCCAGGCTGGAGTGGAACTCCCTGTGTTCCTTAAAAGTCCATAGAATACTGGGATTAGAGGCATGTGCCACCATCCCTGACTGCTGTTTTAAAGAACATTAATTTTTTTAATACTAGCACTGAATTTTTTTTAAAGATTTATTTATTTATTATATGTAAGTACACTGTAGCTGTCCTCAGATACTCCAGAAAAAGGCATCAGATGTTGTTACGGATGGTTGTGAGCCACCATGTGGTTGCTGGGATTTGAACTCTGGACCTTCGGAAGAGCAGTCGGCGCTCTTAACCACTGAGCCATCTCTCCAACCCCCACTAGCTCTGAATTTAAGTTAATCGTTTTTAGTGCTGGATATCCAACCCAGGGCTTAAATTTTCTTCTTAATGTAATGAAATCTCAATAATTATATCTAAACTGGCTTTTGAAATGTGCCTAAGGTAAGAGATTTATATGGAAGGTTTCTAACACTGGGAGAAATTGAGCCCAAGGAAATGTAAGTGCTTCACTGGGTCATAGTTTAGCTTCCAGGGTGCTGGCAATAGCCCTTCCTCCACTGCCAAACTCTAGGCAAGCAAGTGCCTCCAACCTTGAAAAGTTCAGTTCTCTAAAGCAGGCAACAACCACTTTCCATATTAGCCCTAGGCTCAAAGGCCCCTTGGGAAACAATTTGCATGTGTCATTGGCGCCTGAACATATACAAACATGTTCAACAGAGGTCAGCTTCTCGTGAATCTACTGCCTCTGCAGTGGGCCCTTTTTCTTAACACAAGTTCTTTCCAAGACCCTATACCTAACTCCATATTTTTGAGCTGTGTTCTTATTTTTAAATGGCTCCTTGGAATACTTGAACAGGCTTTTTTACCTGACTCTTTAGAGGGTATCCAACCCAGGCAGCCCTACCAGGCAAGTTAGTCTTAGGCCGGCCTGTCCTCAGTAACACCAATTAGAGAGACAATTAAGTGAAAAGCAGAGCAAGGAGATTTATTTTGTGTGGCCACAGTAGGAAGAGGAGGGCTAAAGTTCCCCAACCCCATCTTAGCAGTGTAACACAGGTTTAAGTTTAAACGGAGGGTAAGAGGTAATCATACATAAGCAGTCTTGATCAAGGCTTGCCCCTTCCCATTTCTTTCTGTAGTCTCCTTGCAATGTGATCTGAGGAGCTATCCAAATTGTGGCAAATCTCTTTCTGGGAGACAGGTTCCCCCTGAGGCTGGCACCCAGGCCTCAGCCTTTCACTTCCCTCATCAGGATATTCCTGGGGAAATTCCAATTCCTTGGGGTCCATCGTTTGAATAGTCTGATTGCCAAAGGGAGTGGTTCAAGAACCTTTTAGATTATCCTTGCCAAGATGGTTCTGGTGGGACTCAGCACGGTGAAAACCTTCCCTGTGCCTGATGGACATTGGCAGCGTCATACCTAGAGGGTATGACAAGGCCAGGAGGAATGTACTAGAGTAACCTTTGGACGTTAGCAAGATGAGGACATTACAGGTGGAGGCTACTAGCTGGTAAAAGTCAGGGAAAACTCTCCAGTCTCTGGTTCTTCTTATCCCTGGGATCTGCCACAGCAGGGAACTTGTTGCCAATACAAATTATCCTGCTATACCCCAGGTCTGTAACACTCTAAACAGGATAAGTTCAGTCATCAACTCTCTGGGTGATTTTTGATACATCCTCCATACAGAAAACTCACCATTTATTAGCACTGGCCACTGAGGTTGTGGAGTCTCTTAATCTTTTGTTGTTGTTCATTTTTGTTCTCTACCCAAATTAGGGAATCACCACTGGAGGCAGCAGGCCAAGAGATTCCCGTTCATGTTGGTTTACATTGGAGCCCTCCACTTCATTAGCGCTATTGATGCTAATATTACTCAGTTTTGCTGGCTTCTGTTTACTGATCTGTAAAATGGGTATTATGAACTGCCTAATAAGTTAAAAAATTAAGCAGAGTATGTTGTAAGAAAAAAAAAAAGTTGGGGCTGATGAGATGGCTCATCAGATAAGAGCACTGACTGCTCTTCCGAAGGTCCTGAGTTCAAATCCCAGCAACCACATGGTAGCCCACAACCACCGTAATGAGATCTGACACCGTCTTCTGGTGTACCTGAAGACAGCAACAGTGTACTTATTTATAATAATAAATAAATCTTGAAAAAAGAAAAAAGAAAAAAAAGTTTGGAAGAGGTGAGAGGAAGGACAGAAAAGTGGGTGGACTTGATCAATGCATGTCCAAATATGTTACATGCTAATGTCTACAGCTTGGAAAGGTCAATAGTTAGAGTGTTTCTTTTTCTTTTTTTCTCTAATTGCATTTAGTGTGTGTGTGTGTGTGTGTGTGTGTGTGTGTGTGTGTGTGTTTGTGTAGGTGAGAAGATATCTTGGGAAAGTTGCTTTTCTCCTACCACCATGGGTCCTGAGACTTGAACTCAGCTCATCAGTTTTAGCAGCAAGTGCCTTTACTTGCTGAGCCCTCTCACAGCCCTAAGAGTAACAATTTTTCAATTTCTGCCTACTTATTTTGCAGGGTTGTGTTACCGTGATGCACATGTAGAGGTCAGAACATACTTTTGGTTCAGTTCTCCCCTCCCACAGCATGTCAGGGACAGAAATAAGGTCATCTAGAAAAGCAGCAGGTGCCCTTACCTGCTGGGTGCTCTCTCGGGCCCAAATTATAGGTTGTTTGTATTTTAAATAAGAAGAAAATTTATATGTAAAACTTATGTCTGGCTCAAGGAAGAGTCACAAAAATAGTTATTAATGAGTATCTAGTTTCCAAAACACTATATTAAACAGTGAGTCAAAAAAAAAAAAAAAACTAACCAATTTATACCCCAATACACCCCAGAATATTTAAGGGGAATCCCCACCTCAGGTCAGAGCCAAAGCCCTCATGATGGCTCCCACAGCTCCACACATCCGGGCTCACCATGGTCCGCAATGGCTGTTCCTCCTGCATCCTCTGGGCAAGGTGTAGCTCAGTGTCTCTGGCTGCTGCCATACTGGCTGCACCAGGGCCTACTTACCAGGTTCTTCTTCTCCCTGAAGCACCTCCACCTCCTCACCAACACACCACTGATTACCCCCTTGTGTGTATGTATGTGTGTGTATGTGCATTAGTATTCTTATATATTTGAACACACACACACACACACACACACACACACACACACACACACGAAGACAGAAGCAGGAAGAAAGCTAGTGTTGGGATCCCTGGAGTCTGTGTCTCTGGCTCCCCAGTGATGCACACATGCACATGGTTCCCTGCCACTCAATGCTACCCACATCTCCAGGTGCAGCTTTACATACCAGCCTGACTCCTGCCTAAGCTGTCTCCACGCACTTGTCTCCCAGTCATCTTAAACTGGGATGACCTCTAATCTTCCCTTCCCCAAGCCTACTCCACCCACCACTGTTCTTATCTCCAGGGCAACTCCAGCCCTCAAGTTGTTCAGTGGAAAAAAAAAAAAACAAAAAAAACTAGGCATTGAACTCTGTTCAGTCCCAAACTGCTTGTGGCCTCTCCTGCCTCCGTTGTGGGCTCTGCCATCTCCCTGGATTTCAGCTAAAGCAGGATAGATCTCCACGTCCACCTGGAAAAGGAAAAATTTCCACTACTGGCCTCAACCCTTAAGACATCACCTTGGAATGCGCTGCTGCAATTCCTGGTTCTGACCAACTGGAGTTGATCAAGGAGGAACCAGAACTCTCAGTGACCCCACTATGGGTCCTTATTTGATCCAACTGCATACTTGTTCCACTCCTGTGAGCAAAAGGATCTGTCAGTGTTATTTAGCCCTGCCCAGAATTTTTGATCCTCAATTAGCATAACCACCAGGGACCACCCTCCTTCCCTCCACCTTCCCTCTTTCCAGCACTAAAGGAAACCTTGACTTTTCCCAACTCACAAACTGCTTCTCCAGCAAGTGCCTTTGATTTGTATGCATCCGTGTAGTTT
The DNA here is from genome assembly GCA_902729485.2 of Mus minutoides. Lineage (NCBI taxonomy): Eukaryota > Metazoa > Chordata > Mammalia > Rodentia > Muridae > Mus > Mus minutoides. Next base: position 156,242 of record LR749615.1, read on the forward strand.
GGGTGGCCTGTGTTTTATACTTGACACTCCTGCAGAGATCCCATGTCAGGGTCAAAGCCAAAGAGCTTCTGATGGCTCCCAAAGCACTACACAATCTGTCTCACCATGGTCTTTGACAGCTGTCCCTTCTGCACACCTCCTGGCTTTGTGGATTGTGTCTCTGGCCACTGCCATGCTGGTCACCCCAGGGCCTACTTTCTAGGCTATCCCTCTACCCGAATCACCTCTGCCTCCTCACCAGCACGCCACAGACTACTCCCCTTGTCTTCAGTCTCATTCATGTGTTCTGTTGTATGAACAAAGCCCGCAGCAGTGGAGTGAATGAGTGAGAAGCCACACAGCCTATTGTCTCTAATCTTTAGTCTACAGCCCCATCTGCTCAGACTAAGCCCTAGACTTTGTGATCTGATTGGTTTCTTGGAGTAACAACAGCATACAGGACACCTCCAAAGGATAAGGCAAAATTGGAGAAACAGGTTCCCCCCCCCCGCCCCGCCCCCTTGGTGGGTTGCCGTGGCTGTTACTCTTTTAAACAAGAGAAAAACCGAATTCATAAAGCTTAAGCTTTGAGCCTGTTCAAGTATGTAAATTACCCTAATGATACCCTTGATAGGGCAAATAGGTGGGACCCTCTGCAGAGGACGCACACTGCAGTCCACTTTAACAGTGACTCCGTAACTGAACAATGGTACTTATTGTTTTGTTGTTCTTATTTGAGACAGAGTGTTGCTTAGAAGCTCAGGCTAGCCTCAAACTCATGACAATCCTGTGTCAGCCTCCCAAATGCAATGCTGGAATTCTAGGCAAAAGCTATGGTGCTGGGCTCCTATCTGAATATCTTTTTATTTATATATTGCTCAATGAAATAAAATTCCTTTCCAATTTACAAACCCACATGAACTAAGATCTTGTCCATGACCACAACCACGCCCACGATCCACCTTCACTAACAAACACATAACTCAAAACTTATACCAGAGAAAAGCAACAAATGCAATGGCCACAGGTTAACAAGAATTTGAAGCCAGGAGGGGTAGCAGGTCGCTGGGGAAGCAGAGGCAGGAGGACTGTCACAAGTTCAAGGCCATCCTAGTCTACATAGTGAGTTTCAGGCCAGTTTCAGTATTACTAGTAATACTCTATTTCAAAAACCCCCAAACAACCAATCAAATAAATACTAACAGGAAAAGGCCCAGCAAGTGATCTGTGCAAGTTCTTGAGGGGAGTATTTTGTTTAAAAAAGTTTTCTTCACAGTTTGCTTAGAAGGTGAGAAATGATCTCATAATTAATAACTTTAAATTAGCAAATACAATGTATGTATATTTGCTTACCACATGTGGCAAGATAACTTGTAACAATGTATACATTGTGAGATGACTTCACAAAGCTAATGGACACTCAGCAGTACCTCACACACTTTTTTTTTTTTTTTGAGTAGGAACACTTAGAATCTATCCCCTTTGCAGGCTTCAGCATGTAACTTACTATTAACTCTAGCTCCCATCAACTATTAGAAAGTTTGAGGCTCTGAGTCCCTTAAAGGGAACACAGGTAAGAAAACGCCAGTCTCTGATCTCCGTAAAGTGTGCCCTGACATTCTATAGAAAACACGGAGCCAGGCATGGTGGCGCAAGCAGAGCATGGTGGCGCATGCCTTTAATCCCAGCACTCCGGAGGCAGAGGCAGGCGGATTTCTGAGTTCGAAGCCAGCCTGGTCTACAGAGTGAGTTCCAGGACAGCTAGGGTTATACAGAGAAACCCTGTCTCGAAAAACCAAAAAAAAAAAAAAAGAAAACATGGAGTTGCTGCGTATGTGGGAGAGAATGCTAGTTTGGACAATATAGTTTGACTTGTGGATAACCATAACTATCATGATCACTGAGAGCCCCCTGGGGTGTTATAAGAAATACCTCTAGCAATGGGAAAAAAGAAAATGGCAGGAACTACTTTTCCATGTTTAGTGAGGCTGGCTTTGAGAACGCCCTTTTCACTTTGGCCATGGTATGACCAATATTTGGCCATACTCAATTTCAGCTACCATGATTTCCTACCCTTAACAGTGATTAAAAAAAAAAAAAAGCGAATAGGTAAGTTGTAAGGCCTGAATGGATCCAGTTCCAAGGAGATGCATAGTGCAAACAGACGCTCATTTGTAACAGTGTTACAACAATGATTATTGCCAAAAAGGGGAACCAGGCCCAGAAATACTAGGACTGGTCCAAGATAACAGCAGAGCAGAGACACAACTCCTGGTCTAGGATCATGCCTTTTGTTCCATCTTCAGGGCCAATTAACGGAAACGTTTATGTGTCTGTGGGGTTTTATTTGGCAAAGCACTTTTAAAATTATTAAAGGTGAAAGAATTAAAAATGTCCTGCCCTACAGAAATGATGGCAAAAGAACAATTAAGGAATATCATAAGAGGTGAATGAGGGGCTGGAGAGTCGGCTCAGCAGTTAAGAGCATTGGCTGCTCTTCCAAAACACTGGGGTTGAGTTCCCAATAGCCACATGGCAGCTTCCAATTGTCTGCAACTCCAATGCCAGGAGATCCAACAACCTCATGCAGACACACAAGCAGCAAAACACCAGTTCACATTCAATAAATTGTTAGAAACAAACCAAAAATGCCAAGGTGAATGAAAGGACTCCCCAACTGGGTTTTCAGTAAAACGCATTCAATTGTTGTTTGGAGGTTTCTGAAATCAACTAAAACCCAAAGGTTTTTATCTGCATTGTGGAGGATGGTTTTGCTCACTGGTTTTTGTCAGCTTTACATAAACTAGAGTTACCCAGGAAGAATCAACTGAAGAATTGCCTCAATCAGATTGGCCAGTGGGAAAATCTCTAGGGCATTTTCTTGATTAATAATTGATACAAGAGAGCTCAGCCTACTCTGGGAAATTCCACCCCTGGGCAGAACGTGCTAGATTATATAAAAGGAGCGAGCCATGGGGAGCAAACCAGTAAGCAGCATTCTGCCATGGTCTCGGCTTCAGTATTTGCCTCCAAGTTCTTGGATTGGCTTCTCTCAATGCTGGACCCATAAGGCAAATAAGTCCGGCCCCTCCCCCGCAGGTTGTTTTTGGTCAGTGTTTTATCACAGCAATAGAAAGCAAACCAGGACAGAAACTACAGTGATAAATTTCAGTTGTTTCCCTCTCCTAACATACATTCACTCAGGACTGATAAATAACCTCGACCACCCCGGCAGAGAGAAGGGAGGGTTCTGGAGTGTGTTCTGCTATCAGCTGACATTTCTGACAAGAACTGACAGTTCACTACTTCCACTTTCACACACACATTCTTCAGAACAAGTCATCTGATCAGAGCTAACTTCAAGACACAGAGGTGGGGGGGAGCTCAGTTCTCTTACACAGTTGGAAGAAGGAGATAAGACAATTTATACATAGTCCTGTGACAGGTGTTGTCTTCTTTTATGGGGAGGGGAGTGGGTCATATGGAATAAAGAAATGAAAAGATGGCTGTACTGGTTTTGCGTGTCAACTTGACCCAAGTTGGAGTCATCACAGAGAAAGGAGTGTCTCTTGAGGAAATGCCTCCATGAGATCCAGCTGTAAGGCATTTTCTCAATTAGTGGTCAACAGGGGCGGGCCCAGCCCACTGTGGGTGGTGCCATCCTTGGGCTGGTGGTCCTGGTCTCTATAAGAAAGCAGGCTGAGAGGGGCTGGCGAGATGGCTCAGTGGTTAAGAGTGTCGACTGCTGTTCCGAAGGTCATGAGTTCAAATCCCAGCAACCACATGGTGGCTCACAACCATCCGTAATGAAATCCGATGCCCTCTTCTGGAGTATCTGAGGACAGCTACAGTGTACTTACATATAATAAATAAATCTAATATATAAAAAAAAAAAGAAATAGAAGAATATTTGAGAGACCCTGTTTCTAAAAACCAAAAAAAAGAAGAATATTTGAATATTGAAACATTTTTTTTTTTTTTTTTGGTTTTTCGAGACAGGGTTTCTCTGTATAGCCCTGGCTGTCCTGGAACTCACTCTGTAGACCAGGCTGGCCTCGAACTCAGAAATCCACCTGCCTCTGCCTCCCGAGTGCTAGGATTAAAGGAGTGTGCCACCACGCCCGGCGAAACAATTTTTTAATAAGATGGGTTTTGCTATGTAGCTCAGCCCAGCCTTGAACTCACAGTCTTCAGTCCTTACCTTCTAAGTGCTAAGATCACAAGCACATCTCACCATACTTGCTTAGCCTGACTGGACGTGTTCATTTGTTTTTGAGACAAGCTCTAACTATGTAGGGTAAGGTAGTTTGGATCTCCTCTATAACCCAAGTTGGCTTCAAACTCATAACCCTCCCATCTCTGCTTTCAAAGTTCTGGGATCACAAGCTTACACCACCATGGCTATCTATAATAGTTATGAGTGAAATGGCACAATGAGATTAATTTTAAAAGAATAGAAGTAGTGAGTGAAGCTACCTATGAGCAGAGATTGGCTATGGATCGGTGATCAAAGCTGAGTGATCATAGAGCTTGGTTGCTTAGGCTAATGCCTCTACTTTTAGATATGCTGGAAGTTTCCACAATTAAGAGTGTGAGACATGTACAGATACTACAATATACCCTCAACAGCCATTGCCCCATTCTCCTCAGGTTACTTCCTCTATGGATGGATAACAAGAGACCTGAGACCATTGTTGGTACCCATGGAACCAACCTAAAAGCTCATAGAGCCCTGGGAAATGCTCACACAAGGAACTCCTGCCTTGCCCAGCACTTGAAACCAGCAGCTTTTGCCCAACCTGGCAGCACCAACAAAGGGACTGGAGCCTTCCTGGGGCAAGATGGCTCATGTAGCTCACGTGGCCCAGATCCAGCTCTGCAGCAGCTCAACTCCTCTGCTGACTCGTGACCCTGGCAGGATTCCCAAGTTCCTTTGCGCTGTAACACAGTAGGCAGAAAGATCTACAATGTCTACGTGGCATTCAAAAGTCTGAGTGTGACCTGGGACGTGACATAATGCCTTAGCAGGAATGTTCTTCCTCCCTGGGAGATGATGCGCCTTCAGCACAGACATCCTAGAGTCAAGCTCCTGCATGCCTGCTCCTATGGGAATGCTTGCTCAGGCAGTCCCTGGGCATGTCTGGGTAGATACTGTCCTCCTTCTGAGAGCACTGCGACCCTGCACATAGATACAAGTCATTGTTCTTGGTGACATTTTCTGCCCTCCCTTGTTGGATGAACTATGAACTCCTATCCCAAGGTAGCTTAATCAGACATTTGCAATTTCTTGTTAAGAGATATGAATATTGACGATGAGGCTAAATAATGCCACTGGCAGAAATTATATCTGAAATCTGCAGATATTCCCAGGGCCCTGGGTACCACCCTCCTGAGGACTGTTGCTTAGTTTCTCTTCTGTTGCTATGACAGAATACTTGGGGCAAAGTAATTTATGAACAAAAACACACTCTCATGGTTCTACAGCCTGAAAAACCCAACATGGCAGGCTGTCAGTATCTTATGGGGACCTTCCTGCTCTGTGGTAACACAGCAGAAGGGCATTAATGGTGGGAGGAAGCCAAACTTTTCCTCCGTTAGGGAAGCCAGTGAGCTCACTGTGAGAGCCCCAACCTCAGGGCCTCATCCAATCCTAAGTATCTCACAAAGGCCCACTTAGGTGTTAAGATTTTTAGAGATACTTCCAAATCATAGCACTCAGTGCAATCATGTAGATATGCTGAGGTTCCTTCCTTTGCTGTGTCCCTTTTAAGTTTATAGAAAGATAGATAGATAGATAGATAGATAGATAGATAGATAATAGATAGATAGATAGATAGATAGATAGATAGATAGATAGATAGATAGATATGAGTGTTTTGCCTGAGGAGGTCAAGAGGGAATGTTGGGTCCTCTAGAACTGGAGTTACAAACAGTTGCAGACAGTTCACATTGATACAATTCATTCATTTTTTTTTTTTTTGAGACAGGGTCTCTCTACATAGCCCTGGCTGTCCTGGAACTCTCTCTGTAGACTAGGCTGACTGGCCTCAAATTCACCAGTATCTACCCACCTCTGCCTCCTGAGTGCTGGTATTAAAGGTGTGTGCCACTATGCCCAGCTTTAATTCATTCTTTTGCTTGCATGTCTGTATGTGTCCACATAAGTGTGCGTACACACGTGTGTGTGTGTGTGTGTGTGTGTGTGTGTAAATCCAAGGTTGAAACAAGCCATCTTCTTTGATTGCTTTCCACCTTATTTATCGAAGCAGTGTCTCTCATTTGAACCTAGAGCTCACTAGTTGAGCCCGTGAGCTTGCTTTGGGCATCCACACCTCTACCTTCTCAGTACTGGAATCCCAGGAGTGCCACTACACTCACCAAGCATTTATGTGGGCACTAGGGATCTGAACCCTGGACCTTATCCTTGCTGGGCAAGCACTTTTACCTGCTGAGCCATCTCTCCAATCCTTGATTTAGTCTTCTTTCTGTGTGCTTAGTTCTGAGTAATTTGTCACACACTACCACAGTCAACACACCAACCTGTTTCATCACTACCCGTGATGCTCTTCTGTAACTATTGTCTATTTTATATTTCATTTTATTTTATTTTATCAGATAGTCTTTTGTTGAAATATTTTCTTATTGCTTTTTAACTAGCTGGGCACTCCACTGCACCACTGTTGATGTCATCTATGATGTTCTCTAGCCAAAGACTGGTGTCTCATCTGCCGGGCAATGTTGACAATCTCATCAAAAGTAATGTTCCCATGTGTTTAATGTTCTTCTGCTTCTTCCTGTCTCTTGGTGGCTCTTTGAGGGCTTTGATGATCAGGGCAGAGGCAGAGGGCACCACCTCAATCTGGGCCTGTCTGTTCTGGATGGTCAGTTTCACTGTAATTCTGAGACCTTTCCGGTCACCAGTAGCCTTGGCAACGTCATCACCAACTTTTTTTGGAGACAGGCCCAGAGGACTGATCTTAGGGGTCAAGGCTGTTGTGGTACCGACCTTGCCTCCAATGCACCTCAAGTACATGATTTTGATCTCGTTGGGGTCGAACTTGGGCGGCATGGTGGAGGTTACTGGTGTCAGATGAACCCGGATTCGGGATGACTAAAGAAAGATGCACGTTAGCTTCCTTCGATCCGAAAGCCGAAAAGCAATGATTGTCTTTTGACTCCTGTAAGATGGATTCAATTCTGTATCTCTATTACTATTTCAACAATTTTATAAATCCAGCACTTAGGAATCTAAGGCAAGAGGGTTGTGAACCTTGGCTACCCGGCAAAATTCAGTCTCAAAACAAAGAAGAGAGAAGTACATAAAAAGCATGAGAAGATATGCAGTCTTTTGAGATCGGCTGGTCTCTCCCTTGGCTTAATTCTCCAGTTCTGCCTGGGTTGTCACCCTGGCCTGACTGAGCTGTGTGATCTGGGCGTGTAGTTTAACTTCTTCGTCTCAGTTTCCATTCAAGCTGGGTCCACCTGCCTCCCCCAGTCTCCCTGTTTCCACAGCATCATCTGTTTTTCCTGAAGTCAAGAGGAGTCGTTCCACAGGCTGCTGTCTATTTCCTGTGGAACTCCAGAGCAGGGCTGGGACCAAAAGCTTTGAAACCTCAGCATTTTCAGTCAATAAAGTACAAGGAGACACACTGCAGCCATCTATCTCTTCATAACCACAGGGAATTGGTTTCAGAATTTGGCCACAGAGAATGAAATTCACAGATGTGCTAGTCCCTTATAGAAAATGGCAGAGTATTTGCACCTATGGTTATCCTCCAATAACTGAATCATCTTTAGGTAGCATGTAAGTGATATATAAATAATTACTACAGCAAGGAAAAAAGTCTGCACCTGCTCAGCAAACGTCCCAGTTAATTTCTTTCTTTCTTTTCTTTTTTTAAAAGATTTTATTTATTTGTTTGTTTGTTTGTTTGTTTATTTTATGTGAGTACACGGTTACTGTTTTCAGACACATAAGAAGAAGGCATCGGATCCCATTACAGATGGTTGTGAGTCACCATGTGGTTGCTGGGAATTGAACTCAGGACCTCTAGAAGAGCAGTCAGTGCTCTTAACTGCTTAGCCACCTCTCCAGCCCCCCAGTTAATTTCTTAATAGTTTCAGGCCATGAAGTATTAAGTCCTGACACTGGGAAACCTAGATACAGAAGGCCTACGGTTCCTTAGAAACATCAGTTAGGCCGGGCCATGGTGGCACACGCCTTTAATCCCAGTACTCAGGAGGCAGAGTCAGGCGGATTTCTGAGTTCGAGGCCAGCCTGGTCTACAGAGTGAGTTCTAGGACAGCCAGGGCTACACAGAGAAACCCTGTTTCGAACCCCTCCCCCCAAAAAAACTGAAAAAAAAACATCAGTTAGGCAGTTTTGATATCTGGGCTTTGTCATTGGTTTTTTTCTTTTGTTAGATATAACATTGCATATGTTACAGAACCATCATTGTTAACAGTTCATTTCTACTGTGTGTGCGTGTGAGAGAGGTTGTGTGCACGCATGTATACAAACACGTGAAAGCTGGAGGTCAGCACCAGGCATCTTGATTGTTCTCTACGTTTTGAGACAGGGTCTCTCCTCTGAGCTCAGAACTTGCCACCATTTTGAGTAAACAAGTTATCAAGCAGGCCTTCCTCACCCTGCTTCCCTGGGGCTGCAGTGTACAACATACACCACAGTGCCCAGGTTTTCCATGGGTGTTGGAGATTTGAACTCAGGTCCTTGTGCTTACATGGCAAGTCTTTTCTAATTGAGCCTCTCCCAAGCCTCTCTTTCTTTCTTTCCTTTTGTCCTGCTAATTTTTTTTCTCCTTCATCCATCAAGATGGATACTTTAGTAGCATTTACTTACCTTTTTTGAGGTCACCTGATTTAGCCTTACTTTGAGTCTACTGCTGTGCGTGCCAGTTGGCAGATCATCAGAGGCTATCATGTCTATAAAGTATTTTTGAAAGTTCACAGAGCTGTCTGCTCAAAGTTAGGCTGACAGCAAAGCCTCCTTGACCACTCAAAACTAGGACCTTCCTCTGCTTCTCTTCGTGACCTTCCCTATTTCTACCTTCAAACTGTTTGTCATCTCTTGACACATCATGTATTTGTTGGTTGACGGCCCTCCTTCCCCCTTTGGAACACAGTCTTCAAGAGAGAAGACACCTATCTGTTTGTTCCCGGCCATGTTCCTGGTACCTAAGGTACTCTCGGATGTGCTGTGGTGTTGATAGAGCAAATGAATGAACCAGAGGAGAAGGCATGAACGGGCAAGGGAGAGAGCAAGGGCAGTCTATTCTTGGAGATGTCAAAGAGATGACATCTCAAATAGGAAGCCCAGATATGTCAAAGATCTTGAGCCACACAGTAGAGTTGCAAAGGCTTCCAGAAAGAAGACGGCCGTGACAGTTACAAGCACTGAGCAACTCTGCATGGTGGGACATCTTGCACTCCACGAACTTGGGTATGCAAGAAACCTAGGGTGCTTTCTGTACCTCACTTTGATTCTGACCAGATAAAAGCATTTAACAGCTTTAAGTGCACTTTGCCCCACCTTTACCCAGAGGTAAAGGGGTGAAAGTTTACGTACATACTCCTGTGGTGGGGAAAGGTACTTATCCAAAGATGGTTGAGCCAATGTTTTTCTGCTCTGTGTAGGCTGGAGACGCAGGCCAGTGTTCCCATACTACCTCAGATCTGTCGCTTCTTTCTCACCTATGGGGTTCATTGACGAGGCACCCCACCCCCGCCCGCCCCCCAGCCTTGTTCTGCTTTTACTGTGCCTGTAATTTCTGTTCTCAATTCCATGGTTTGTTTCGGTTCTTGATTCTCAGGCCTAATGTAAGACCTTGCATCTAGTTCTTAGGACTCGCTGTTTGGTAATGGAATGAGGTAGTTTGGCGTAAAGACACCTACCTACCCTCTGCTTTCTCATCTCAAAGGTAATGGGAACATTTTCTCAGTAAGACATCACACTATCCACGGTAGCTGTTTTCCCCTGAATCAAATGACGAGTTGGTGTGATGGATATAGTTCATTAAGTTAAATATAATTTATTACACATGGTTTAACTTAAACAGTGAATATATGAGATTCATAACACAGCATTAGTACCCAGAATTCTTTTACTATAAACAAATAATTCAGAGATGGCTCTGACTGTTTATCCAAAGGACTCCGGTTCAATTCTCAGTGCCCGAATGTCGGCACACAATTGTCTACAACTATAAGATCTGACACTTTTGCTGGGCGGTGGTGGCACACGCCTTTGATCCCAGCTCTTGGGAGGCAGAGACAGGCAGATTTCTGATTTTGAGGTCAGCCTGTTCTACAGAGTGAGTTCTAGGACAGCCAGGGCTATACAGAGAAACCTTGTCTCTAAAAACCAAAAAAATAAAAAAAATTTTAAAAATCTGACTCTTTCACACAGATACACGTGCAGGCAAAACACCAATGTTTTAAAATAAAAACAAATAAATTATAACAAATAATTCATATAATTCGAATAGTTCCCTTTGAATAGATAAATCCTACAACTGAAGCCCCAGAATCTTGTGAAGGGAGAGTTCACAATATTATATATCAAGGTTCTATAACAAAGTTGAGGTATTACTATAATATTATACTTAAGAGGAAACAGCTGAAGTAGTAACCATCAGCGCATGTCAACACCATCTGCAGAGTCTCCCTAAGGTTCACAAGCATGGCCCCACTCCTAACGACTCAGTCGGGAGAGCTCCCCTGTAAGGCCTGAGCATACATGGGCTCTTGTCCGCAACTAAACTCCAGCTCTGTCATCTGTTTTGTTCATGGAGAGTCTAAAGCTCAGAAAAATAAAACATGTCATCTGAACTCTCTCCCAAGAGAAGGGTTCATCAGAGTCATTGCATCAAACTGTTTCCGAAACCAGAGGCAGGTTTCTTTCCATGAATGCTTCAGACACAGTACCGAAATCAATGCTCAGCCCCCCTCGCCCTGATCACTCTGCAAGTGAAAACCATGAAGAGAGTCTCAGTTCCTGCTGGAATCACCCCTTCCGTGTCCCGGTCTGTAGCTCTCAAAGGTCGAGTTTACACTTCAGCAGAATGAGTTGCTAATGAAGAAGGTGTCTTCCCACCCTTTCCACGAGGAGGCTCAAGTCTGTGACGTGGGTTGAGGTATGCAATGGCAGCATTGGTGGTCAGGAGAAGGTCAAGAGAGCAGAAAACCCCAACCTGCCCTAAGTAGCTCAGACTAATGGGACCAGATCTGGGAGGCCCTCGATACACAGATAGGGCATATTGGCTTAGTTCCCTCCAAGCACAGGTAGGAAAGGAGGCCTGTGACGTGTGATGTCTTCCTCATTGATCTCACGTTCCAGATAAACAGAAACTGTCCTCCAGCCCAAGCAATGGTACACACCTAGTCATTGCCGCTCATGGGCCTAAACTGGAGGATCATTTGAGAAACTCAAAGCATTCTGGGTAACATAACCAGACTCTATCTCAAAAACAAAAACAGAACAATCTTGTTTCCAAGCAGTTACTTGTATATCCCCAATATCATCGACTTCCTCAAGAGAACAAGGCAAACTTGCAGGCTTGACCTCACTTAACACCTGTTAGTCATTCACTTGGGCCCCAATACCTCTGAGAAATCTGGTGTGGTTACCCATTCACACAAGTACTATTCATGAACTGTTCTAGGCCTGGCGAGCACAGACAATCTAGCCATTGTCTTGCAGACCTCGCTCTCTTGTGGGAATACAAAGCCACAAACCCTGGTGGTTGCAAAGTTGAAAAAGGTGTCATGAAAGAATTGTGATGGAGGCTCAATTTAGATTGTGCTGGAAGGTGGTGATCCAGAAAGGCCTTTGTGAGCAGGTGGAATCTAATCTGATATCTCAATGGATAGGAGGACTCGCCCTTCAAAAGGCAAAGGGAAGTAGGTATTCCAGGCAGAAAGGCTCAGCAGGAGAAAAAGACTCTGCAGTGGGAAGCACTAGGGTACACAGTCTCCAGACCCAAAAGGTGAAACACTGTAAATGGAATTGCTGAGCTTGTGAGTGAGCAGTGCTAAGTAGGGCCATGTGCATGTTTGTGTTTGTGCAAGCATGTATATGTGTGTGTGCATGTGCAAGTGCACATATATGTGTGTGAACATGTATATGTGCATGCGTGCATGCTTTCATGCATGTGTGTGTGCAAGTACACATGCATGTGTGTGTATGTGGACATGTGTATGTGTATGCACATTTCCATGTATGTGTGCATGTGTGTGCATGTGCAAGCACACACATGTGTGTGTGAATATGTGTGTATATGTGTGCATGTTTTCATGCATGTGTGCGTGTACACGTGCACATGTTTATATGTACAGTACAAGCATACTAGCAATAACAAAATCAAAACTTTAAAAAGATACATTTTGGGGGGCTGGTGAGATGGCTCAGTGGGTAAAAGCACCCGACTGCTCTTCTGAAAGTCCTGAGTTCAAATACCAGCAAGCACATGGTGGCTCACAACCATTCATAAGGAGATCTGACTCCCTCTTCTGGAGTGTCTGAAGACAGCTACCGTGTACTTACATATAATAATAAATAAATCTTTTTTTTAAAGGATACATTTTGTAAATTGATATACTCTGATACAATAGGCTGGGAGCTGTCAGGTAGAGTCTGATTCCAGCTTAAGCAATTGCATGATCTAAATATCTCACTTTCTGTTGGATAGTGCCTGGCTTTTCATCAGTTCTTGTCTTCTTCGTTGGCTGGAAGCTGAAGGTGACCAGCCACCAGACAGGATAAAACAAACTTTCTCAGGAACCTGCTTTAGTTCTTTTTCTTGAGAATAAGTTACTATTTTGTCTCTGCACTGGATATGCCTCAGTTTCACTATGATGCAACTCTAGTTGAATTGATTTTCACTTATCTTAGTCAGTGTGCCTGTTCAGTCTAAGCACTTTTCCTTTGATTCCAGTAAATTCTCTGGTGAGGTCTTTCCTCATCATGTCCATCTGTCCATCCTGTCCGTCTTCCTCATTCTCCACATCCTTCCCATCCTCTTTATCCTTCCCATTCTTCCCATCCTCTCCATCTTCTCCAGCCTCCCCATCTCCATCCTCCTCATTCTTCCCATCTTCTCCATCCTCCCCATCCTCTTCATCCTCTCCTTTGGACTCTTATTGGGATTATACCAGATCTTCTCCTTCTTTTTTTTTTTTTTTTTTTTTTTTTTTTTTTTTTTTTTTTTTGGTTTTTTTCGAGACAGGGTTTCTCTGTATAGCCCTGGCTGTCCTGGAACTCACTCTGTAGACCAGGCTGGCCTCGAACTCAGAAATCCGCCTGCCTCTGCCTCCCGAGTGCTGGGATTAAAGGCGTGCGCCACCATGCCCGGCACTTCTCCTTCTTTTATTCAAGTCTTTCTTTCAACTCTCTTGGGCTGTTCTACCATCATCAGTTCGTAGACTATGCCCCACCATTTGCTGCATCTCCTGGGTCTCTCTCACTGCCATCTCCTGTGGTCGGTGCACAGTAGCCTTTACACTCCTGCAGTGATATAGTCCAGATATCACAGGGTTACACGCAATATAGGATTTATAAAATCTCCTCCTTGATGACATCCAGACCTCACACTTCATAGGCTCTAACTCATATTATTTCACAGTCCCAATCTGAAGAGAGAACTGTAGACTAGCTTTTCTACAGTAAAGATTAGAGTAAGGGATGGGACGGAGAAAGCACTCACTCAAAACGTCCTTGTCCACATGGTTTTGTAGAGGGGAATTTGATAAAAAGCCTTTGCTTTAGATATTCTAGCTCTGCCATGGCCAAGATTAGATGTCAAGGTTTTTCTAAACCCCTATTGATCTTTATCTATGCTTTGTGTCTCAATTGATGCTCTTCAAATCCGCCATCTTTTCACGTTCTGATGCTAGCTTTCCAGATGGCAGAACAGTCTCCCTCCAGCCCCCTGCATGTCTCAGCGCATGCGGAAAGAATATAATATGGCTCACCACCTGAGAGGTATGAGATGCTGCCAATGCCCCCCAGGACCATCCTAATGATAATACATTACACTGATGAGTTACGATGTCCAGTTATCTTAAGTGTTGACTGTGTCTAACACAAACAGCCATCCTGGCTGCTGTAGGTGAGCATGTGACTATTGCTGTAAAATCACCATGACTTCAAAGGGGTTGTTATGATGTTCTACTGCATCCAGAGCTATCCTGCAATGAACGGCTCTCCTCTGGGCCTTGAGTCTAGGATGTAGTCATAGAAGGAAACAGGATGTGCATAGGGCTCCATTAAATAAGGCCATAGTGCTTCTAAAGTTGCATATATACAACAATGGGGGAACACAGCCAAATGCCACACCGTACAAACACTGTAGAAGGAGACCAAGAGACTAAGAGCACATCAAGACTGGGATCTAGCCTGGCCATGTAGGCTAAGCACAGGCTGGACCATGCTGGTATGCAGGTAGATACAGTGTATTGGGGAGAAGGAGTTGCAAGAGGAAGATGAAGGGGAAATATTGTTAACTGATTCTTTCCAGGGGAGATGGTGGCAGACAGATGACAAACAGGAAGAGGTAATGATTCAGATGGCCACTACTCACCAAGCACTCTGTATACAAGGCTGTGTAATTGTGTTCCTCCAGTCCCCTCATTTAATCCTCTCATATCCTGGGAAGTAGAGAGTGTGGGTGCCCTTGCTTCCCAGATGAGAATTCTGAGGCTAAGGTTGGCTAGATAAATCGCCCTAAGCTATAAAGATAGCAAGAGATAAAGTAGTGATATGTACAAGCCCTGGCAGAGCCTGGTCTCAGTGCGTGTTCTTAATCACCACAACACACCACACTGCTGACGACTGGTGACTCACCTTCATGCCACTAAAAACTGGAACATATCTCATCCTGGTAGTTGCATTCCATTGGCTGTTGCCTTCTGGATTAAGATGTTGCTCGCTCCACAAATGCCTACAATGCCTCCAACCCTTGGCCTCGTGCTGTGTGGCTGAGGAAATCTAGATGACTCAGACTATTTGGTGCCCTCAAGGAGGTGACATCCCCCTATAAGGAGGTCACAAGATGGAGAGCCGTGGAAACATGCAATTACAGTACATCAGGTAGTAGTGAGGTACTGGGCACTTCGGCAGAGTTCTGGCCAAATCCAGGAAAGGAAGTTGGGGAAAGCTTTCAGAGAAAAAAAGGAATATTATTTTTGATTATTTTTGTGTGCAGTGTGTTGTACGTGTGTGATGTATATTCTTGTTACATTACTATGTGTGTGCACATGTATGAATGCACTCGTGCTCATGCGTGTGCATGTGTGTGTGTGTGTGGTCAAGGTTAAGTGTCTTTTCAGAGCACTCTTATTTTTTTTTTTTGAGATGGAAGTATTCCTTGAACCTGAATTCTATCAGTTGGGACAGGTTGGCTGTCTACTAGCTTCAGGGGATCTCCCTGTCTGCCCTCCTCAGCACCCCTACCCTACCAGTAGTAGGGTTACACCCTGACTTTTACATGGGTACTGAGTAGTCCAACTCAGGTTCCCATGCTTGCCTGGTGGCAGGCACATTCTAACTGAGCCACCTCCCCAGTCCCAAAAAGGGACAATTAAGATAAGTTTTGATAGAGAAGTAATTAATTAGATTGATGAGAGGATGTAAGTGTGCCTTGATAGAGCAAAAGAAACGTTCCTGGTGTGGATGTGGTGAGGATCAGGGGATGAGCCCAGATAGGAGACATGGACTTTGAAAATGCCAGGGTTAATCTTCAAAGTGTCCTTCAGGCCATGGATCTCTCAAGAGATCTCAAGAGTTCTACAGCCAACAAGTGGACATGTTGCATCTTATGATCCCTTCTGGAGATCCACAAAACATTGAAACTTGTTAAAGATTTTAAGAGCTAGCACAGCAAAATAACCTGAATATACCTTTTGAGACACGGTCCCCAACTTACTTGCCTACAGAATCCTTAAACAAACAAATAAACAAAAGCCTCTAAAATAAGATGTGTTTTGTTTCAGGAATTTACATTTTTCATAATTTTGAGTCTCTGTTGAGACTCTCTACTTGTTGGCTTATCAACAAACACATTTTGCTTTATTTAGCTCTCGCAGCCTAAGTCTGACACCTGCTTCAGGTCTGTGGCTACTTCCTAAACCTGGTCCATTGTCAGTGTGGTTTCAATAGAGTGCTTTGAGGGGAGCATGTGTCTGGCTTCTCTGTGTCTAGCTTGCTGTTGTTGCTGTTGCTGTATTTTCCAGAATGTTTGCTGTATTTTCCTGGAGGAGTTATCACGATGCCACGACGATGATTAACCAGCAGTGAATTGTTGTGACTTTCTATAGATTTGCTTTTATATTCATTAGTGCCAACAGGCAGAAAGCTCAAGTAAGTCGTTTCCCCAACCCCTGTACGTCAGCAGATCTCAGCCACAGACACTTCATCCCACATCCCTCGGAAGTAAGGATCCTTTGATGAGACCTGGATTCGGGCCTCATGAATTGGGTTTGGAGAGGATGGAGCTCAGATGGGGAAGCACTTGATGCACAAACACAAGAGCCGAAGTTTGATCCCTGGCCCCCACGTTAAAAAGCCAGCTATGCGCTGGGCGTGGTGGTGCACGCCCTTAATCCCAGCACTTGGGAGGCAGAGGCAGGCAGATTTCTGAGTTCGAGGCCAGCCTGGTCTACAAAGTGAGTTCCAGGACAGCCAGGACTACACAGAGAAACCCTGTCTTGAACTAAATAAATAAATAAATAAATAAATAAATAGCCAGCTATGACAGTGTCTTAGTTAGGGTTTTATTGCTGTGAACAGACACCATGACCAAGACAACTGTTATAAGGACAACATTTAATTGGGGCTGGCTTACAGGTTCAGAGGTTCAGTTCAGTATCATCAAGATGGGAAGCATGACAGCATCCAGGCAGGCATGGTGCAGGAGGATCTGAGAATTCTACATCTTCATCTGAATGCTGCTAGCGGATGTTTGGCTTCCAGGCAGTTAGGATGAGGGTCTTAGAGCCCACACCCACAATGATACACCCACTCCAACAAAGCCACACCCACTTCAACAAGGTCACACCTACTCCAACAAGGCCACACCTTCTAATAGTGCTACTCCCTGGGTTGAACATACACAAACCATCAGAGACTGCATGTACCTATAATAGGAGTGGTGAGGAGGCAAGAACAAGACACTCCCCAGGACTTGTTAGGCAGTCAGTGTAACAGAATTGGTAAGCTCTGGGTGCAGTGAGAGACCCTGCCTTAAATAAATAAATAAATAAATAAATAAATAAATAAATAAACCGGAGCAGTGGTGGTACACACCTTTAATCCCAGCACTTGGGAGGCAGAGGCAGGCAGATTTCTGAGTTTGAGGTCAGCCTGGTCTACAAAGTGAGTTCCAGGACAGCCAGGGCTACACAGAGAAACCCTGTCTCGAAAAACAAAACAAAACAAAACAAAACAAAACAAAACAAAAAGAACTGCTTAGCTCTGTTGTCTCTGTCACACTGTTCACAACACTGCTGGAATGTCTGTCTGTCTGTCATGCTACCAGGGGCCTTGCCCTGTCCATGGTCAGACCATCCCTCAACAACAGATTCATGTCATGCAAAATTCTACTGGGACTTCTCCTCCTCTGTTGAGTCCCTTCACGGATTCCAGCCCCTGAATCAATGCAACATTTTTATTTTCTCCTCCATACTCAACTAGACCTTCATGTTCTGCCTTGACTCCACTTGTCTGAAACTGGAAAACTTTTCTAAGACATATTTGGGCAGCCCTGAGTCTCACCTTTTGGGCTCTTTGTCTTTTGTTTTTGTTTTTTTAACAGTTCTTATTTAGTTTTTATTCATAATCATAAACTTAACTTTGCAATCCAGCTAGACTTGAAGGGGAATGAGGAAAATATGGAACCCAAAGAACTTCAGTGAGAGCAGAGATTACAGGACATTGTGAGCAGATGGGGTGGAGTGGGGGGTGCTCTCCTGAGCTACAGAAGGAATGGTTTGATGGGTAAAAAAAGTTGTCCACAGTCGGAAATGGTGATCTTCTTGCTGGTCTTGCCATTCCTGGACCCAAAACGCTCCATGGCTTCCACAATGTTCATGCCTTCTTTCACCTTCCCAAAGACCACATGCTTGCCATCCAGCCATTTCAGTCTTGGCAGTGCAGAGAAAAAACTGCGAACTGTTCGTTTGTGTGTGGTCCAGCATTTGCCATGAACAAGATGCCAGGACCTGTATGCTTCAGGATGAAGTTCTCATCCTCAGATTTCTCTCCATAGATGGACCTGCCGCCAGTGCTATTATGGCGTGTAAAGTCACCACCCTGGCACATGAATCCTGGAATAATTCTGTGAAAGGAGGAACCTTTATAACCAAATCCTTTCTCTCCAGTGCTCAGAGCACGAAAGTTTTCTGACGTCTTTGGAATTTTGTCTGCAAACAGCTTGAAGGAGACGCAGCCCAAGGGCTCATCGGCGTTGATGTCAAAGAACACGGTGGGGTTGACCATGACTGCAGCAAGCGGCAAAGAGCAACAGTGGCGTCTGCAAAGCCTTTGTCTTGGTCTTGTGTCACGTGCCGTTTAGCACCTACAAAGACTTCATCTATATTGTCTCCTGGCTTATGGTAGCCACAGAGGGAGAGATATTGTGGAATCTTCCATTACCATCATCATTATCTTCTTCTTCTTCTTCTTCTTCTTCTTCTTCTTCTTCTTCTTCTTCTTCTTCTTCTTCTTCTTCTTCTTCTTCTTTTTGTTTTTCTTCATAAAAGATCCATAGAATATTTTCAAAAGGCACAGGCTTGCTCAGGAGTCTGGAAACTGTGGAAAGGAAAGAATTTTTGTGTTTGTGTTCACAGAACCATGGGCCCTCATAGCAGGGGTGGCCTGGGTGGGAGCCTGTAAGGATATTTCCAATCCAGTGTGTACCCACAAACCTACAGTGACCCTTAATTAAATCTCAGTGAGAACATGACTCTGGACAGTTCTGGGAAGTGTTAAGGCTGGGTGTAAAGAAATGGATGGGGGAGAATTACAGAGTGGAGCATTTAACAAATTAGTTCATCCTTCCATCCATTCATCCAACTCTTGTGTAATGATGTCATGCAGGATGGATCAGGAGCCTCAGGAACTCACGCTGTTGGGTGTGGAAACAAGACAACAGCAGCCTAGGTTATACAGGTTGTAAGTGATCAGAGATGGTTGTAAGGGTGGGGGTGGGGCTGGGTTGGGGGTGGGAAGTGTTGTCTGGCTCAGGGAAGATGGGCAGCTAACAGAGTCCAGGGAGAGGAACCAAAGCCATAGCCTGACCCTTGGTTTTCACCTCATTCGAGACAAATGCCCTTGAGAAAGAGATAATAGATTCATAATGAGAAGAGAATGAAGACCAAGACCAAGAGGCAGGCAATCTGAGGAGGAGGCTCATTCTCAAAATGAATTGAGAATTCTTTGAATGCCTTATCTAATCTGGGATGGTGGTTTGGTTGTATTTACTCTGAGAATTTCAGGAACTGGGAACAGTGGGAAAAAAATAAGAGGAAGGGCAATTTATTTCACCTCATTAAATAAACTCTGTTAATATTGGTTCTCCCTCTCCCTCTCCCTCTCCCTCTCCCTCTCCCTCTGCCTCTCCTTTCTCTCCCTCCTTCTCTTCCTCCTTCTCTCCCTCCTTCTCCCCCTCTCTCCTTCCTGCCTCCATCTCTCTCCCCTTTTCTTTCATGTTGAGATAGGGGTTCAGGCTTTCTAGGCTGGCCTCGAACCACCAAAATGCCTTCCAAGCGCTGAGCAGGAGCTGCTGTCCTCGGCTTCTATATTTTTTACTTAACATTACGTCTTTCCCACACCGTTCTCGATCTTCATAAGAAATCATCAGCGGTCTTGTATCTAGTTACACTGAACATGCAACACGAAAGCATAGGGAGGCTCTGAAGGGTGTCATAAGCGGAGCCTGGTTGAGGACCTCGGGATCTGGGAGTGAGTTCCTCCCCGTTCCTGCTTGCCTCTCCTGTATTCTGAGTGGAGCCCAGCGNCGTCTTTCCCACACCGTTCTCGATCTTCATAAGAAATCATCAGCGGTCTTGTATCTAGTTACACTGAACATGCAACACGAAAGCATAGGGAGGCTCTGAAGGGTGTCATAAGCGGAGCCTGGTTGAGGACCTCGGGATCTGGGAGTGAGTTCCTCCCCGTTCCTGCTTGCCTCTCCTGTATTCTGAGTGGAGCCCAGCGCAACCTGCAGGCTGCAGAGAGAGGGAAGCACAGCGCAGGGAAAGCTTATTCCCCACCCCCCACCATGGGGCTGGGAGAAGAGAGGCTTAGGTCACGGAGGACACAGTAGGGTACAGTGAGCTGTCCTCCGGTTGTCTACCATCCTTCAGTAAGCCCCACCCGGATGTCTGCCCTCCAGCAGCGAGGTTTGCTTTCTGGCCCAGGCCAGTGTGACGCTTAGCATCCTCCTGCTGACACTGCGCAAGTACTGGGATCATATTCTACACTGATTTCTAGGGGTTTTTTGCTTCAGTAGGTATAGTCTGTAGAGACCAGGGGTTAGCTGAGTATCTACATGTCCTTATCTATGGCAGGTAGGCAGGGTTGTGGCAGGATGGCAGGGTGGATCGTGATTCTTGTCCTCTCAGTTAGCAGGAAGTGAAGTTTGTGCTGTCTGTAGACAACAAGGAAGCTTGTGTTGGGACTACTGGGCTTGTTGAATTTCCACCCTAATAAAAGGCATTCACAGGTACTGTGAGTCACTGTTCAACTGGTGTCAGGATGGTGTCAGCAGGGCCAGTAGGGAAGTGGGTCCCCGCGTACACCTGCACCTAAAATGAATGAGTATATGCCAAAATGGGTGTGTGTGGAGGGGAGGATGAATAGGATTTACAATAAAAAATGCAATGATCCAAGCTGTTCAATATACAACCAGAAATCACTCATCGTAATTCAAATCACAATGAACAGATTCCAATACTGAGATGAATCAGAGGTTGGAATCACCTGACAAGGGCTTTAAATCAGCCATCATAAAAAATGCTTCAAGGAGCATGGCAGGGCAGGGCAGGG